>JAMRYI010000742.1:0-78316 GCA_029231635.1 Ditylenchus weischeri | reverse complement strand
CTCGATTTAACATGCACTCTTTTACGATTTAAGTGTATGTTAAATCGAGAGTTGCGGGTCTAAATGGCGGAACGTGTTTCTTAATAATAATCGGCAAAGTGACACACCCTATGCAAGAACTAACTTTAGGGGTGTTTAATCGAGACTCCATTTAATCTTTTAAGCCCCAGCGGAGTTTTCACCATGCCGGAGATTCACATATTTAGACGAGTGTTTTCACTTAGATCCTTTGTCGAACTCCACGCTCAAAATTTGTGGCAAAGAAATATTTTTTCTGCAAATGGAATCTGCTGCAAAAAAGCAATGTTCGTACAAAATTCCCAATTTTGTGAAATGAGTAATCCAGATAAGATTAATCTCCTTCGTATCTTTAAACATTAATGTAATTCAAAAAAATCATACAATTAAAATTGGCATTGAAAGACTACTAGTTCAAACAATGATTAGTTGCTTATAGCACAGCCCTGAAATGTGGCTGTAATCGTTTTGGAAGATTTCAATTTGGAAACAGTCAACTATGAAAAGAATGGAATTTGGAGGCAGTCAGTTTTGGGAGAAAATTTTTTAAGGCGCGAATTTAGAAAAAATCTGTTTTCGAATAATTTAATTCAGAAAATCATTTTTTTGGTCGAAATAATTATCGGGTGGCTGCGGACTGGTATCTGAAACTAAGAACACGGACAACTCAGCTATTGGACAACTGATCTCGAAAGAAACTCATATATGGGACAACTCAGCTTCGGACAGCTGGCACATTTGCGACTGAGATGAAACAAAATTGGCCCAAAAACAATTTAAATAAAGAAAAATTGGTCTTAACCAGTGTTTTCAAAACTCACATTCACACTCACATCTTACACTGTGACATCACACCTCACAGTCATATGAGTGTGATTTTTTTCTAAACTCACTCACATCAGGTGTGAGACTTACTGTGAGGTGAGTGTGAGTTTAGGTGTGATGTGAGATCACAGCGTGAGGTGTGAGTGTGATGGTGTGAGACTTACTGTGAGGTGAGTGTGAGTTCAGGTGTGATGTGAGATCACAGCGTGAGGTGTGAGTGTGATGTTACGGTGTGAGACTTACTGTGAGGTGGTGTGAGTTTAGGTGTGATGTGAGATCTCAGCGTGAGGTGTTTGTGATGTTATTCGGTGTAGACTTACTGTGAGGTGAGTGTGAGTTTAGGTGTGATGTGAGATCTTGCGTGAGGTGTGAGTGTGATGTTATTCGGGTGGAACTTACTGGATTGAGTGTGAGTTTAGGTGTGATAGAATCACAGCGTGAGGTG
This sequence comes from Ditylenchus weischeri, assembly GCA_029231635.1. Classification (NCBI taxonomy): domain Eukaryota; kingdom Metazoa; phylum Nematoda; class Chromadorea; order Rhabditida; family Anguinidae; genus Ditylenchus; species Ditylenchus weischeri. The sequence goes on along the minus strand of JAMRYI010000742.1, from coordinate 77,028 downwards.
TGGTGTGATGTTATTCGGTGTGAGACTTACTGTGATGGTGATGAGTTTAGGTGTGATGTGAGATCACAGCGTAGGTGTGAAGTGTGATGTTATTCGGTGTGAGACTTACTGTGAGGTAGTGTGAGTTTAGGTGTGATGTGAATCACAGCGTGAGGATGTGAATGTGATGTTATTCGGTGTGAGACACTGTGGGTGACCAAGTTTAGGTGTGATGTGAGATCACAGTAGAGGTAAAAGTGTGATGTTATTCCGGTGTGAGACTGACTGATGTCTGAGTGGAGTTTAGGTGTGATGTGAGATCACAGCGTGAGGTGAGTGTGATGTTATTCCGGTGTGAGACTTACAGTGAGGTGAGTGCAATTGGTGTGATGTGAGATCACAGCGTGAGGTGTGAGTGTGATGTTATTCGGTGTGAGACTTACTGTGAGGTGAGTGTGAGTTTAGGTGTGATGTGAGATCACAGCGTGAGGTGTGAACTGTGATGTTATTCTGTGAGACTTACTGTGAGGTGAGTGTGAGTTTAGGTGTGATGTGAGATCACAGCGTGAGGTGTGAGTGTGATGTTATTCGGTGTGAGACTTACTGTGAGATGAGTGTGAGTTTAGGTGTGATGTGAGATCACAGCGTGAGGTGTGAGTGTGATGTTATTCGGTGTGAGACTTACTGAGATGAGTGTGAGTTCAAATTAAAAGCTCACTGGGAGTTTAAAATTTATGTGAGTCTATGATTCTTGGGCTGACTACATTCTCAGAGTATTTTTCTCGAGTACTTGTTAAACTTCTATTTATGTTGAATATTTTTTGGTTTATGCGGTTGAATTTTTTCATTGTTTTAGATGTCTTCGCTAAACTCTCCTGGATTGCATAGCTCAAGTGGTAAAAAGCCTCGTTAGGAAGTAATTTGGGACAACTTCAGCACAATAGTCGAAGCTAATGGTTAAATAAAGTAGAAATGTACACATTGTACAGATGTAATCTTTTTATCGTGTAGTTTTGCTTATTATCATTTTTTTAGCGACTCAACAATCATAAAACGTCTGTTTCTCGACACTGGGAAACCAAACACAAGGAAAAGCAGCAAGTAGCGGTAAAAATTGGATCAGACATTCCCGAAACTGACATGATGTCTAAAAAGAGGTTAAAATTCTACTACTTTTTCAAGAGCATGATTAACTATCTTGGATATATCAAGTCCAAATTCTCTTTCCGATGTTGCTGCAATTTCCTGCTTGTCAATAAACTCATTATTGCATCCTCTGTTTCTTGGACTCAGCAAGCTGACTAGTTTGCACACAGGAAATTTGATTCGACGCGAAACAGAAATTATTCTCGACAACTACCGTGTCCCTCTGCTAAAAAATTTCAAAGTTGTCACAGATGGTGGAAGCAACATGGTCAAGGGCTTCCGAGACATCATTTCAGGTAACATTTTATAAACTGACTAGAAAATATACGAGAAAAATGAGTTGATGTGTGTCTTCAATGACTCAACGAAGGGGAGTGTGGGAACGATGAAGAAGATGAAGAACAGTACCAGTATTATGAGTGAGCAAGATTGCAGAACTGCTGTGATTTTAATACAAAATATGGTAATTTTCACTGCAAAGCTCAACCCAATATTCTTATTGCCTTCCAGGTTAATATCAATAATATCGCTCTTGAACAACAGCCAGAAGTAGGGTGCTCTCTTAACTCAACATTAGATAGTTGCTAGGAGAAGTCGCCATAGAAAGTCGCAATTCCGAATTAAATGGCAGTCAAATTTCTGCGAATACTTTTCTTGTGCAAATGCTAAATCGTGTGCGGAGTGCAACGACAGTGGGGCACATAGTTGGGCACCTCCAAAAAACCACCGTTGCCGCCGCCGGCGAAAAAAATTCGCTAAATTTTGCCACCGCCGTTACTCCGCCGCTACCACAGCCGCCGGCCGCGCTGCCATCAAAAAATTTTTCGCTACTACCACGCTTGTCACATATGCAGCAAAAATAATATTTGCATAAAACGACAGTAAATATATAATTTATTTAGTTTTATTATTTTTAATAAGATGACCATTTAAAACAAGCATTGTTTTGCTACTTAGTAATATTGGTCCAGTTGGAATTTTTCTTCATGAAGAGAGCATAGCCATGATACCAAATAATCTTTCCACTTCGGAATAAACACTGGTAGCTCGTAGTGGCACTCGTAGAAAAATACAATATCATAGACAATAACTTTGTATTTCGTAAATTTATTGTTTTTCAGCTATTTACAGTAGCGGACAAAAAACTTGCACCAAGGATATATATTTCAAAACATGAGCTCTAGCGTTTTTTCGGATTCATTTTTCGTGCTGACAGTCAATATAAAAAAGAAAGCTCATTAAGAGAGCTGCGATTTGAGCCAAAAAAAGCTGCGAGCGTCGAGCCATTGCCCGGTGAACATAAAGTTGTTACAAGGAAAATCTGCTGTGTTCGCCGACCTTTCGAAGATCGAAGACTACAAGACGCCTGCCAGTACTTGCCAGACGAAGGAATCAATACAATGGAGCGCAGCGTCAAGCAAACAAGTGTGTGGAAGAGTCATCAGTCGAAGAGCAGAAACCAGCGCCTCCGTCTACCAAGCGTGGCTCGTTTCCAGAAGGATTATGACGACTATGTGTGCAGTCTCGAAGCAAAGAAGTCGGTGGAGAAGCAGCAGCCTAAGCCGGAAGCAGCAGCCTGAGCCGGAGAAGCAGCAGCCTCATTTATCTAAGCGCCAGCCTCGTCTGCAGGGCATGGATCCGTACGTCTGCAGCTTGGAGAAGCAGTGAATTTGTCAAGAATATTATTATTGTGAAAATTTCGCAGTAGCGTTCTCGTAGTGGGTGTGATTGCTGTCTAGCCACCGCTGTGTAAATTTATCTGTCAATAAAGACGTTAGTATAAAATTCATTCACTATTCATCATCAATTAGTATTTAAAACCATAAAGTTGGAACAATAACAACAACTGATTATGTTTTATGCTTGTTGTTTAAAGCAACAGAGAGACCCATCTAGTAGGATGATTACCGGTATTATTCGTTTAACTAAAAGTTGAGAACAAGTCACAAAAGAGTGTATCACACAACATTAATAACCATTCTGAACAACCACCCTCAAACCTGACAACCATAACACCTCTAGCTATCGTCCAAACTCGTGTTCTTGGCATTGTCTTTTTAATGTTGAAAAATGGGGGAAAAATTTTTTACAAACTATTCCGCGCACTGCACTCAAAAAGATTAACCAACTCTACCTTAGAAAACCTGCCATGCAGGACCATTAAAACACCAATTTCAGGCTACGATGTTTCGAAAAATTTGAAAAGGGTATTACGCGCTAGACGGGATTAAACTTAAAGGAGCATGCTCCCGCCAATTCAAAAAAATTTTTAATCATTGAACTTCTGCACGGATTTTTCAGCTTGGTTTCTAACAAAAGAAGGCCTAGAATTTTATTTTAGCTATAGTTTTGTTAGAAAGTTAGCTGAAAATTCCAATCCTGAAAAAAATTTTTGTATTGGCGTGAACCAATTTTTGAACAGGTGAGCATGCCCCTTTAACAGCAAGACTTTTTTTAATGATTTTCAAATAAAATACATTTGGTCAGAAAATCTTTATTATCATCAAAAAAGCCATTCTTTTGGTGGGTGGCTACAGCTTTTCGAATTTGCGTCTTTTTAAAAAAGTTGAAAGACTATTTTGAACTTCGGGAAACATGTTCGATACCGTCTTGACGTACGCTGGCCTTTGTTGCACTTAAGACTTGGCCTTAGTTCAAAAATCAAGTGTATGGCAAGTGTATGTGTGTGTATATGTCACACTTTTTTCAAACCACTAAAATTTTGCGATTTCAATTCTTCAGGTTATATAAGGCGCAATTTAGTCGGCTCCAGTCATTCGTCGCTTCTGCTCGCCTCCAGTCGGTTGCTCCCTCCTCTTCTCTGCTCCTGTCTTCTCTCTGCTCTGCTCCTCTCTCTGCTTCTCGATCAAGCATCTTGTCATCTGTGCTCCTCTATCGCTTCTTCGGTCAAGCATCATCCTCTCTTTGCTCTTGAAAAACATTGCAGAAGAAATGCTCTCAAACATGAACAAAGAACAGAAAGAAATTCAATCCCACTGATCTTTCACCTCATACACTCAGACACAAAAAATACTGTATTGTAATGCTTATCAGAAATCTTAATATCAAGGCAGGACTATGCAATGGAATGAGACTTATGATCATTTCCATGCAAAACAATGTGCTCGAATGTGAAATTCTGACAGGAGACAAGAAAGGCGACATCGTATTAATTCCAAGAATTACAATTCAGTGCGATAAAAAGTATCAAATTGTGTTGCACAGACATCAGTTCCCAGTCAAGCTTGCATTTGCATTGACAATAGTGAAAGCGCAAGGACAGACATTCACGAAAATTGGAATAGACCTACAATCACAATGCTTAAATCATGGCCAACTATACGTTGCACTTTCCAGAGCAAAAACAAAAGAGGGCATTTCAATCAAACTGCACACAGACAACACAAGCCGAAAAGTCAAGAATCCAGTGTACAAAGGCATCTTGGAATAAATTGACATACATGAATTCATGCAATAAAATAGCAACCACATTAAAATAAAAGCCATTAAATACAATTCAATGCAATTCAGCGGAGTAACCCTACTCTTGGCCGCCCCACAAGCGAAATAGGGCATCTTGCAATAAATCGACAAACAAAATGCAAAAAGAAATAAAACAAAATAGAAACAATAGATAATATGTCCATCAATTCAAAGCTATGCAATGCAGTGCAATTCAATGGAGTATCCCTCCTCTTAGTCGTAGCTACAAGCGAAATTGCTGTCGAAGTATCCCTCCTCTTGGCTGCGCCACAAGCGAAATAGGCCACCACGACAGTCAGATTGAAAGTCCCGTAGGGTCTCTGGCCGGCCGGATCTAATTGATGAGAATAAAAGTCCCATAGGGTTGCTCCCTCTTTTATGGATCAGGTGGTACAAGCTTCGCGCTTGAGCCCTTCGGGGTTTGTCCTGCAACATACGGATGCCTTTCAGGATGTTAGTAACTCAGCCTATTGATGGGTAAACTAGATTTCGTATAACACTCGATGTCGTATAACAACATCGAATCGACCGACATAAAATGCGTGAGCATGATTTTCATCTCATAATGTTCTTTCTATTTAGACAGTATTTCACTTCTTGTACATCCACAAAATTATTCGAAATAAGTCATTTCTCATCATTATTAATCCATGTGCTCATTTATACAGGCTCTTTATCGCAATTGCTTACAAACATAACTTCTCATGCCTGTTCTTAGGTATTTTGACATTTCATTAGACCGGAGGACCGGGCGGGAAAACTAGTAGAAAATGAAGTCTTTTACAAAATAAAAAGGTACGTAGGCTTTTGTCCACTTGTGTCCCAAATTTGAATTCGCGCCTTTTTTGAATTTCAAATTTATTGACTGTTTGTCACACATGTTTGAGTGAAACGTGCGCTGTCCTACCTTGCACCTAACGCTTCGCCTAAGTAAAAAAGTAAGATTACTATGTTTGGCCTTCCCTAATCACTTTTAGTCATCCTGAACTATGCTGTAGTTTAGGTTTCGCCGCCTGGGCATAGATATACCACGGGTACACACCTGAAGTATTGGGGTTGACGTTGGTGAAACGATATTTTTGCCCCATTTAATCGTGTTTCTCATGCAACTTTGAGTATGATAGCATGATTCGGTTTAATTTTTTGTGGCACCCAAGTGGATATCCACCTGACCCGGTGGTATATAACAGGCATTACCTAAAAGCACGAATAACAACAATCAAAGCGCAAACAACCCACAAACAAACAGTAAAAAAGCGAAAAACGGTCAGAAGTGACATTTTAGAGTGACAATTGTCACTTTTAAACACTTGTCAAAATAAAATTCACGCAAGATTTGCCTAAAACAAAAATTGAGGGTTTTTGGGACACCCTGTAGTACACGTGATATTAATGCAAAATCAGTTGTTATCACTTGTGTAATGCTGTCAGAGTCAGTAGTAAAACAAAATGTGAACAAAACTGTTTTCTTTGAATCTGAATACCATCGTCTTTAATTTATGTAAATATTAGGTTGTCTCAAAAGTTCGCACCGTTTCACAGTCAAACGTTCAAATAAAGCAAAATTTCAAATTTTATTCAAAACAAAGCATAACAATTAATCAACAAAATAATCTCCATCAAATTTCACAACTTTATCCCAGTGTTCTTGAAGACGACTGATTCCCTTGACATAAAATCCGGCTGGCTTCGAAGAAAAGAAACGATCCCACAATCAGCCCAGAATCAAACAAAAACAACATAACGTGGCGAATATGATTGCTATCCATCTAAAAACAATAAACAATATTAGCTGAGCAAAAAAATAAACGAAAAACTGAAAAACATTGCAAGATAAACACAGAGAATTTTTTAAAACTGTACAAAATTTTCAACAGGGGGACCAAAGCAACGCGGTGCGAACTTTTGAGACAACCTAATAGTTTAAGGTGACTGTATACTTTAGTCATCTCTTTTTTTCTCAATTCTCATAGCCAGTGTAATCGCCGCAGAAAGAGATCAGGCAGGGAAAACGAAGAAAAGTAAAGAACTGTATTTGGATGTTTTCCATTCTCTTTGGCATTCCTTTTGTTCTATAAAATTCAAAAAAATGTTTCCGTGATCTCAAATTTTTACAGTTTTCTGATCTTTGAAACTGCAAGGGCCCTTTAATTTTTTTTAAGATCGTTTAACACGGGAAAGGCCGATTGAAAGACCTGTTGTTTCTAGTGCAGAATTTCACGTAGATCATTTTTGAAAATATGAGTATGGGTGTTTGGATGTTGACTCAATAATCGCTTTGAAATGGACGGCCGTTTCAGGGAAAGTGGGAAATCTTGTCTTGATATGTCCAACTATGACTAGGCTGCCAGCCTAGTTCTTGAATACTCTCAAAAAAGGGAAAACACAGTCTCACCTGTGATCTAACAAATGTATCTGATGCAGTTTTTTGCGCTCTATCACGTGATATTTTTATTTTCGGAAAATGTTTTAAAAAAATTTGAGAAAATCACGAAACCAAGCCACAACCACCTAAATTTTCGTCCAAAAGACCCTGGGTTTTTTGTGGTGTTTTGGAATCAAATTGTTTTGGCTTAAATTTTGTGATATTTGCTTGTTTTCTTGTGAGTCTTTGGATTAATTCTGTTTCATTTTTCACGCTGATCATTTTGATATATTGCACTCTCAATTTTCTTCAGAAAATCGGCCAGGAATATGCCAAACCAGGTCTGCTTCAAATTTCGATACCAAGGAAATTGCTGGTTTTACCTCTTCTCCTGTAATTTCTAAGTGACTTTTGGTGAGTTTTGTGTTGATTTGAATTTCTCTACAAGTATTGACCAGGCACTGAGCAGATATATACAGCTATGACATTCTATTGAGCAGCTTAGGTGTGGATTTACCTGGTAAGAGGGGGTGAGGTGGACGGTGGTTGTGGTCAAGCTTTTTCGACTTCGGAGGTCAAAAATGGCTCATAGACGGTAAAATTGTTTTGTCGCTTCCATCGTCTTCCCCAGAATGTCAGCTTTTGTTTAAAAAAAAAGATCGTCAAAAAAATCACGCGTTTTAAGAGGTGCATATGCCTATTTTTATGAAGGCTATAGTATTTTGGACGGGGAGGGGCGTCACGTTTTTTTGACTACGGAGGTCAAAAAAGGTCATAGACGGCAAAACCACTTTTGTCGCTAATTCTATCGTGTTCCTGAGAATGCCAGCTTTTGTTAAAAAAAATATCGTTGTAAAAAACGCGTTCTAAGAGGGGCATATGCCCCCAACCACCAGGATAGGGCCCGAACCACGCGGATACCCCCAACCACCAGGACAGTAGGTGGTACACTTAAAGAGGGGAGGGGGGGTGCACTTAAGGGGGCACTTAGGGTCTGTGCGGACGACTTAGTCGAGTTCCACTGAGCTATAACGTGTTAGTGTTAGAAACAGCTTTGCCTCGATCAATACATAAAATATAAATTTTAAATACAAATAAAAAAAATATTTCGAAAAACACTGCGCGTTTTTGGCCTAAAAAAGATGTCCCCCCCCCGCTCGAAATTGCCGTTGTCATCAACAAAGATGGTCCTTTAAAATTACATCCTATAAAATTATTCAATACATTTTCTTTGTTTTTCTTCGAAATCAAAAACTACGAGAATATTTTCTAAATATTTTTATAGTAATCAGTGATAAGATTCAGAACCATGCAAACAAACAAACTTGATTTCTTGTGATAAAATAATTCGAACATGGATTTGATGAGCACAGAAGATTGCATGCAGTGGAGAGCTTTGCTGCAACAAGTCAAGCAATCTTCTGATTCCAAAAAAGAACTGGATGCAGAATGGCCGAGCAGAAGGCCCAAAATTGTTACATTGGCTAAGGAATATATGCTACAAGTAGACTTTTTACCGCAAGCATAGTTTATAAATCATTTTTTACAGAATCTAGATGCAAACAATCCAATGACTTCAGTGGCTGCCCAAATACTTTATCGTCTTAGGGAATGGGAATTCAATGCCATAGAAGATTCTAAGAGCTTACCTTTACTGGCTGCATTTCTCAATTCCGCCGATGTCAATTGGGACTCATTTGTTGGATTCTTTTCAGCCAGCATATTTGTTGTCGACCAGTTGGATCCGTTGAAAATCCAGGAAGTGGTCTCCTCCCTAAAAGCCAACTGGACGAGACTTGAGCGATCTCTCAGCCAAGTAGACTTGAGAAGAATAATTGATAGAGTGCTTCAACTGTGGCATTTGGGAATGCACTGTGAAATGTCACATTCTCGTAGAATCACCAGAGCTATAGCTAATGGAGTTGTGGGACTGTATAGCAGGTTTGGGAGGTCCACTTTCAAGGAGGTGAATTTTTTTAATCTAGTCTTCATTGCACAGTCGAGTCTCTCCACAGTGGCCATCCTGGAGACCGGTAAAAGTGGCCACTGTAGCGGTGGTCTCTTACAAGGAATCTCATTGAGGCCGGACATAGGACAGTTAGTGTCGGTTTTTTTGCGAATTTTTTACGTATATATATATTGAAGTACCCATTTTCAGTGATTTTTTTTTATTCTGAGGTACGCCAGTACGAAAAATTTACTCAGAAATTTGAATCACAAAGCAGAATTTTGAAAAAAATAGTTATTGAGACATGATCATAAATTAGACTAGGGATATTTCGAAAAAAGAACTGTTCAACTTATGGTCATATCGCAGTGAGCAATTTTTTTCAAAATTTTGCTTCGCGATTCAGATTTCTGAATAAATTTCACAGACTGGGGTGCCTCAGAATATAATTGTACTCGCTACGGGGTACTCGCTACTAAGGTCTAAAGATCTTGTTATAAGGAAACTCAAATTAGCTACAGCTTTCACAGGCTATTCAGCTTCTAAAATCAGTAATTGACTGTAAAAGTTCTTAATGTGAGTTGGCACCCGTACCCGCCTTCGTCCGCTATACCTGCCTCGCCGTATGACTTTTTCTTATAGATTTTTGATCGTATCGCGTAAATTTTTTAAAATCGGTTTCCTCATTAAAAATCACTGGGTGGCAAACCCTACTTTTCATAGCAGACTCCTAAAAGGTTCTATCGCTGAATCTAAGAATTAACAAAATTTCGATTCGCGATTCAGATTTCTGAATAAAGTTCACAGACTGGGGTGCCTCAGAATATAATTTTTGGCCGACAATTGGTAATTTCATATAGAAGTATAAAAAATTTTGAAAAAAACGCCACGAACTTTAACTAACCCTTATGAGGCCAATTAAAAGCACAAAATGATAATGGCCACTGTAGAGCGGTGGCCACTATGAAAAGAGTCGACTGTAAATATAAGCCATAGTTTTAGCTGCTCCAAGTGTATGTCATGCAAATGCCCCACTTTCTAAAGTTCAAATATTTCTTTCTCTCTCATTTACTAGATAATGTTCACAAGTCAGAGGTGGGCCTTTTGTTTTTTAACAATTTTAGTATATTTGTGTTGTAATATTACTTCAGTTGAGTGTAACTATTATGCTGGAGTGTTACAAACAACTAGAGCAATGTTTGAAATGTCAACATTTGGCTTCCATCACCCCAAATTCAGTGATTTCCCTCGGCTTGAAGTTCCTCGAAAATGGCACTTTAGAAGATTTCATTGGGCTTTTAAAGAAAACACTTACCTGCTCTGTCAAGTAAGATTTTCTTTAAAAAATATTTCGGAATAGTTGGAATTTTTTTGGAATAGTTGACAAAAAGACTCTTTCATTACAACAGTTTTATGCAAACATTCTTTCCCAACCACGGGGTATTCCAAGAATTTCTGATATTGGTGCGTTTAAGGGTTTTTTGAATTCGCGCCTTTTTCAATTTTCGGATTTTTAAGACAATTTTAAATCTGTCTTAATTTATGCGTAGGTTAACACTACGTGCCCAATGACGCGGCAAAAGTCGCAGTCACACTTTTCCGCGTCATTGGACACATAGTGTAAGCCATCGCATGTTAGGACAGGCTCAAGCGTGTTTTGCGAATTACAAATTGGCCTTGAAAATAAGAAAAGGCTGGAGTACACAAATGTGAAGTGCTCTAAAATTGCAAATTGATATGTTTTTATTCCGGGGGCTTGGGGGCTTGGAGTTGAGATGCGCACACACACATATCTTAGAGACCAAACACTCGAAAATGACTCTGGATGCATAAAAACCATATGCAAAACAGAGTTTCTTTACGCGGTAGGTCCCAGTTATCAAAACTATGTTCAAATTCCATCTTTTTAGGTCTTTAAAGCACTTTTGGACTACAGGGGGGACCAAGGCAGAAAGTGTATTTTTCGGCAAAAATTTTTTTTGAAAAGTGTCGACCGCGCCCTAAAACACGTTTTTAAGCACGTTTCAGATGCTATAGCCTTGAAATAACACCATTTTGGGCCATCTTGGGACACTTCACAATTGTGTAATTTAGCCTAAGAAAATCGATATAGACGTGAATTCAAAAAAAATGGCACAAAGAGGACCAAATATCTACGCACGAATTTCTAACGATTTCAAATGATTTTTAGAAGTCGAAATTCAACACGCGTTTTTTACTGAATTGTCCATAGAATAGATTTTACTCGGTGTACAATTTAAAGAAAACGATTTTTTCCTGTTCTTTCCTGCGGTTCGGGCCTTGCCTATCCAAATTCAATCTAGACTATAATCCCCAAAGAATAGGGAGATGAGGACCAAAACCTTCGTTTAATAAAGTCCCAAAGAGGGCAGGAGTTGATCATTTAACCATTTGTTTCTAAACACTTGCTACTTTCAGAGTCGTAAGAATTAACTGCTGTCGGCATTGGCTAGCCAAAATATACAGCGACCATAAACTATCAGCTGCAGTGTTCGGTCAACTGAACACTGACATACTCACTCACCTTCAACAGTTCAAAACAGCCAACTACCCTTATGCTAATGAACAAGTGTGGTGGATCCAAGAAACATTCCTCTGGGCCTGGATCAACACCTACAAATACTTCATTCGACGCAAAAACTTTTTAGTGAGTGAAGGCGAGATTGATTACCTGAAAGTTTGCCTCCGCTCTCGTCAGAACTCCATTAAGTTGATTGGTGTGGAAATACTACAGCAAATGCTTTACTGGGATTCATCGAAATTGGTTTGTGTTTCTCTAGCTCGGCTAGCTTTTACTTTTTACCTTTTTTTTCAAATAAAAATCTATGGTTCTGAGAGTCTGCCAGTAGTTATGCAGTATATATCGATATAACGACTTCCAATGTAACGTCCTCTTACGGCCGATCCTTTGAGACACTTCAAATCGAGCTTCGACTGCATACAGTTCCCGCTCCATATGATGAATACAGTCGATGCTCTCTATAAGATGCACCCCTAAAGTTCGTTCGCGCCTTGGGTCTGACACTTTTTTTTAACCTGATTTCTGAAATGTTTTGCCAAATGTGATTCGTCAGTCTAGTCGGAAATATCGCAAAAATTCCGATTTTACCGATCGTTTTTGCAATCTGCAATAGTTTTGCCAGTAAGACCCGCGACGCTCTCTATAAGATACGCCTTTTTAAGATTTAGGTGTATCTTATAGAGAGCGTCGCGTCTTACTGGCAAAATTATTGTCGATTGCAAAACGATTGTAAAATGGAATCCTGCGATATTTCCGACTAGACTGACGAATCACATTCGGCAAAACATTTCAGAAATCAGGTTAAAAAAAGTGTCGGACCCAAGGCGCGGACGAACTTTAGGGGTGCATTTTATAGAGAGCGTCGACTGTATCTAATATAGTCAACATTTTGAATCTTTTGACGGAAGAAATCCTTTTTAGCCAGGGTTCCGAATCGTCCTTTTTTAAAATATTTGTCCTTTTTTGGAACCCCAATTTTTGTTTTTAAAGAATGCGTCAACATTGAGCGTGTGCTTACTACCCTCAAAATCATGCTCATTTTAATTATTTTAAATTTTAGTCAAAATCTTTTTTTTGCTTAACACTTAAATGACCATTTACGCCAACCCAGATTTTTTTATTTTTAAAAGAAATAAAAATTTCACGACCTATGACCCAAACACCACAAAAATCATGTTATTTTTGCTTCAGAACCATTGAAGTTTTAATTTTTAGATGCATTTAGGATACCTTTGATTTTGCAGATGGGCGGAAATTTGAATATTTGTTGTCATAACAAATGATTAGAGCGAAACAAATAATAAAATTGTTTAGAGGCAAAAATAACATGGTTTTTGTGCTTTTCGCACAAAATTGGCCTAGAAGTGGGTTTAGTTGGGGGTCTTGGTGAGAAAAAATTTCAGGATATGGTCGATAGGGGTATCATGGGTGTCAAAAACCATGACACCCATCGTAGAAAAATTGATTTTTTCAAAGTAGACACAAGGTAGGCCCAGGCATTTCATTTATACGAGATTTATTATACGAGATTCATACGAGATGCCTGCCGATAACCGAAAAGAACCATAAGTTCTTTTAAAAATACAACAATCTGGGTTGGCGTAAATTGTCGGCCATTTAAGTGTTAAAAATGGCAATAAGCACTGGGTAAAATGATCTTTTTCTTAAAAAATGGTCAGAATGTCCTTTTTAGCCAATTGTCTTTTTCCAAAAAATTTCATTTGGAACCCTGCTTTAAGCCTGTCCCTACCTGGTCACGCGACATTTGCGCAGTCGGGACGCAAGTGTCGGGGAGCAAGTGTCGCAGCGCAAACGTCGCGGAGCGCAAATGTCGCGTGACCCCCTGCCTGACTATATCCTAAATCTTTACAACGAATTACTTGGTAAACTTTTATTTCAGAGCCATTTCCAAGTACATGCAGAAGCCTACCAGTTTGTGCTTGCCAACTTCGGCACAGATGATGTGGATGTGAGGAAGTGTGTGTTGGACCTGTTTGTTTGCCTTCCACAAGCCAACAAACAGTCTCTCATGCAACAATTCCATGATTGGATCAAACCAAAAGAGTGCGTCAACATTGAGCGTGTGCTTACTGCCCTCAAGATCATGCTCATTGACATCCATTCGGCTACTACACAACTAGTGCCATACCTGCTTCAATGGCTGAGCGATGAAGAGGAGCAATCAGTGCGCACAACCACCCTCCAGGCTTTTTCAAAATTAATTGATGACTGCTACGATGAAGGCGAGAAAGAAGACCTGTGTGTTCAAGTAGAGCAGTTGTTCTGGTTGCAAGCGAATTCCCGCCTGAAATTGGTCTCCCTTAATTATTTTGAACTTCTTTTAAAGTTGGGCAAGGATGTGGACACTTCTTCGATAAATTGTGATGAAGGTTGGATTTTTTATTCAAACAGTTTATAAATATTGAGGTCAAAAATCGGGGTCGATTATAAATTGCAGTATAGTCGAGTCTCGTTTATCCGACACCCCCTCAAGTTCGTTCCCGCCTAGGGTTTTTTAGCTCTATTTTCGAAGTCTTTTGCCAAATGTGATTCGCCAGTCTAGTCCCAAATATCGCAAGGATTCTGATTTTGCCGATCGTTTTTCCAAAATCCTTTCAGGTTGCCGTAAAGACCCGCGGGTCTCGGGGTTTTAAAAGGGGTGTCGGATAACCGAGACCCGCGGGTCTTTACGGCAACCTGAAAGGATTTTGGAAAAACGATCGACAAAATCAGAATCGGAAATTTTTTTTTTTGGAAAATTTGGAATTCGATCTCGAGATTTTTGGGTGCTCAACTAAAATCTAAAAAGTGCAATTGGTAGAGCTCGTGGGAGTTAAGAAAACGGTGAAACAGCTTTGCAAAAAATTGACTCTGGGCTGAGATATAGGTCCTCAAAGTTAGGGGGGGCTCTATTAGAGGCGGGTGGGGGCTCTATTAGAGGAAATACGGTATTTAGTTAGAGCTAGAATTAAAAAAAACATTCAACGATGTCTAATTCCATGCCATCCTACACAGGTCTGTCATTTTGCATGAAATCCCAAAAATAGGGCATTTGCTGACAGTAAAGCAGTACTGGAAATAGTTGCAATCGAGAGTGTTTGGACTTAGAAGTCAGTGAAGTTGCTAAAAAGTAGAATAAATTGAATTTTCTCGATTGGATTTTGTCTCAATTTGAAATTTCGCAATCGATCGCTGGCCGAAATCAAAAGTTATCATCAAAACAAAAGGGGCGGCGAATTTGGGACAACTTGAATGACAAATATTGGCACACAAAATTATTTTACTTTATTTTGATTAGTTTTGAAGTTTCGTTTCTCTTTATTTTCAAAAACCAACAAATTTTCAGGCTGATTTTTATTTTATCGGAAAATATCCGATTTTCTGCTATAGTGTCATATTGTAAAGAGAGCAGATATACATAGGCCCTTAGGAAAAAAGGAAGAGGTAGTGGCGTAGTGTAATGGTAGCACATCAGCCCGGAAAACTGAAAGCTGCTGGTTCGATTCCCATTTTGCCTCTTCTTTCCTAAACTTTTCTATATGTAACACCGCCTCCTCCCACCGCCTAAAACGCTAGTGTCGTATAACTGCGACATATCTCCCGCCCCCTCGATTTTTTATAATTTTTTCTATTTGTCTTATTATGTTTCAGCTATCCAAATTGAAATGGCCAGTCTTAGGGTCAAATATGGTTTCCAGCAGAAATCAGCTTTGATTGCCAACTGTTTGGCTGTCAACCAACAATTGCTGCAGTTGGGTGGAAGTAATTCAATAGGTCAACTATAAAAACCATTCTACAATTCTAGTTTACTAAATTTGTCTGCGCTTCAGGTGTTTGTCAGCCCGCCTACCAGCTCAACCACTTCATGAATGCTGATTTAGCAGCACCAGAAAAATGGTGGCAGAAACAGATGAAGACCATGCTGAAGAAGTTCTAGAGTGGTCTGACAAGCCGAGAAATGTGTTGTCCAAATATGGCGATGGACTAATTGTATAAATTTTTTTTTGACTGATTTTGTTATTTTTTCAAAATAATTTTCAGCACAGTTGTTGTGCCCTTCTGACCCACTCTAGTGGTCTGGAGTTGTGCGACATTACAAAATGCGTTGATTCCGTATGGCAAGTCATGCTGCGCTCCCACCATAGGGGAGTGCTAGAACATTGCTCGGATGTGTTTGAAGGATTTGTCAAGCTGTTGGCTCAAAGACAACACACCAATCAATTGCCATTGCAAATTCTTGAAAATGTAATTTCCAAACTAGATTTCAGGCAAGGCAATGCAATTTTGTGGAGGATAATTTCGCGGAAAATTCATCTTGACGTCCTCGCTAAAAACCCAAAAACAAAATTCTAACCACTGATTTGCAAGCAGAATAGTCGATTTACAAAAGTGGTCCTTAAATTCAAAACTCGCTAAGAAATTTGAAAGATTAAATTTTTCAAATAATTTTTTGTCTCGAAAGGAAATTCAAATTGGACAGTAAATCGACAATGCTGAACACGAATCCAGTTTAGAATTTTTTTGCCTAACAGGGAAGTCAAAATAAATTTTCCGCGGAATTATCCTGCGCGGAATCTTCTACCGCGGAACTCTCCCATGCCAGCTTTTTATAAAAAATTGTGAATCCTGATTTTATTGCAGACCTTGGTGCTATTAGGTCAAAACAAGTGTCAGAGCAGAGATATTGCCTTTTCCAAAATGTTAACGTGCATTTGCAGCCAGTTCCCTGCAGAGTGTGACAAAGTTATTCTTCGGTTAATTGATACCTATAACAAGGAAAACCAAGGCAGGAATGTGAAGTTGAGGATGCTCCATGTTTTGCAAAAGTTCCTACTAGCTTCTGCTTTTGGTAAGCTGATCTTGGAAAAATTTGGCTGACTGTCTAGACTGTTCTACTTTCTTCCAGTGATGTGCGCAGCTCCGCTCTTGGCTCCGAGCGCTTCTGCTCCGAGCCAAGAGCCAGAGCAGGAGCCAAAATTTTGGGCAGCACATCACTGCTTGACACTCCAGTTATCCGGCACCCTCGGTTATCCGGCACCTTAGATATACTTCATTTGGCTGAGATTGGCTTATTCTCTGTCAACTGACACTCCAGTTATCCGGCACCACGTTTATCCGGCACCCTGAGGCCGGTCCCCAGGGGTGCCGGATAACTGAGGTTTGACTGTATAAATAATTTTTAAAAAATATGCCTTGGTTACTCCTGTTATTTTGGAACATTTCCTAAATATTTTCAAAACGCGTAAATTTAGGAAATGACCATGATTTTCATTTTTATAATATTTTTGCAGATCTTTCCGCTATACATGCGTCTATTTGTGACTTCCTGTTGCGGAACAGCTCTACCACAGACTGGAAGTTGTTTTCGCTAATCTGTTCAGCTTTTGGTATATAATATTAATACCACTAGTATATAGCTACAAACCTTTATTGACTCTATTTCAGCCGCGTTTATTGAGTGCCTGTTCAGTGGGATGCCTGACAAGGTGCCACTTGCCTGCTTTCTCAACACCAACTCTGCAGTCATGCAACTAATTTATGATAAACTAGTTCAATTGAGTGTGCAATCCACAACCACAAGGTGTTCTCAAAAGTTTTTGCCACTGCTAATTGCAGTATTGGAAAGGTTGGTGGTGGTCCACTTTCCGTTCTCCAGCCATCAAAGCTATAGGTTGGGTCCTAACTGCTGATTTATATTTAAATTTTACATTATCTATTGTTTTGTCAGATATGCAAAGAATCTGTTTGGCCCTCTTCAAGCGCTGTTGTTGGACGAGCCAGGTTTGGTGATAAGGCGCCAGATATTTGACGTGATTCTCAACATGGTTCCCTACCAAAAGTATGAACAAGTGAAAATATTGGCACAGAAATTGAGTGGCACACAAAGTGCACTTACTGCAGACATAGTCTACACCATTAACCGATACATGCTAAGGTTGGATATATCTTACATTTTATTCAGCTACATTTGGCAAGACGATGCGTAAAAGTGCAACCGTTTTGGGAAATTGGTACTTATCCTTTATCCGGACCCCACCTATTTTTTGCACCTCTCAATGAACTTTACTTCCTCAACTCAACAAACACTATTCAGAACACTTTCGGCTCATACAGACCAGCAATCTGCACTACCATCTGCACTGTTAATTCTGCGCAAAAAACTCAAGAAATACGATATTCAGGAGGAAAAAAATAGGTGGGGTCCGGATAAAGGATAAGTACCGGGAAATTTTTTGTTTAATTGAAAGGGCAAAAAATCTGTCCAACTTTTTTTTAAATTGATAACACCATCAGGTAGCTCTACGATTCTAGTTACTACAGAGGTATCATTTGTTGAATTATCTTTGCAAAATGTAGCACAAAGAAGTAAAATTATGGATCAAATTATTTTTCTGACCTGCTCCATACTTTGACCTTTTTGTGCTACATATTGCAAAGTTGTTGCAACAAATGATATCTCGTTAGAAAATAGGATCGTAGGGTTACCTGATGGTGTTATCACTTTGAAAAAATGAACAGATTTTTGCTATTGCAGCTAAAGAAAAAAAAGATGGCATGTTTTCACAAAAAGGCGGCACTTTTCAGTTTAATCCAGGGTTCCCATCCGTACTTTATTAAAAGATTTGTACTTTATTTGGAACCTTAAATTTTTAGAATTTTTGTAATTTTTCGTCAAAATCTTTATTTTAGATGTTCAAAACTTAGAAAGAACTAGATAAAATGGCACTTTTTGCTGAAAATGACCAAATTAAAGAAAATGTACTTTATGTTAAAATTTTGAGATGAGAACCCTGGTTTAATCCAATTTTTCGCCATAGGTCAGGGCTCCCAAATGTCCGTATTAATAAGATTTGTCCTTATTTTGGGACCCCAAATCTTATTTTTTTTCAAAATTTTACGTTGAAATCTTATTTTCGGTGGTCAAAAGAGCAATAAGCACTGGATAAAATGCCATTTTCCCCAAAATACCCTAAATATCCTTATTTTCAAAATTTTGATTTGGGAGCCGTGCCATAGGTGCATTTATAGTTGTGAAATTCTTGCGAAGATTGAAAAGTCCGAATATTCGCGCGAATATTCGAATATCCGATTTAATGTTCGCGAATATTCGCGAACATTAAAATATCTGTACAGTAACACATTCAGGACGCATTGCACAATAAGCTTTTATTGACACAAAAACAAATACATCCGCCACATATATATTTACACACTCTCATTCATCCATAAACAATTCCTGAAATTCGGCCGACAAATCGATTTTTGGCGATTTTCATTGGTTTTCTCATATTGGCGATTTTCTTTGGAAGCTCTCCACTTGATTTGATTCCCGCTAGCTTGACGATATTCTTGCGCGATTCGGCTCCTATCTTCTGGCATTGATTCTAAAAAGATGTCTAATAGATTTTCTATTTCAACTAGGAGTACGGCTGATATCTAACTATGCAAAATCATACGAGGAGATGATTTGCCATGCTGGTGGCATTCTCACGATACTTTTCACCACAAAACTTGCACGCAAATTTGCTGTCGTTCTCTTGGAAAAACTGTCTGCTCCAGCGCTTTGATTTGCCCCTGTTGCCTAAAAGCGTTTACAAATTTAGTGGCGATGTAAAAACGAAGATGGAGCACAGCAGTAGATAAAAAATCGTAACAATGAATATTCGCGTTTTCAAATGAGAGCGAAGATATTTCATCTTCGCGCGAACATTCACGCGAATATTCGGCCGAATATTCGCGTGAATATTCGGACTTCACAACCCTAGGTGCATTTCCCCATTTCTCTCATATTTTGAATTCGCGCCTTTTTTATTTCTTTTTCAAAAACACTGGAATTTTAAAAAGCAAGAATTCAAAAACTGGGGAAATGCCTTCGCTACATTTTGAAAATTTTGCAGTTATTTTTATAAAATTTTTTAGTTGTTCCACATATATGCCATCTTTAACTCCTAAATCAATGGTAACTCCAATACCTCTTCTTGTGGACCAACTCCCCTCCTACATAGAAGGCATCCAATCAAGCATAAACTGCAAAAATGCGATGAAAAGAATGGAAGCGGCGAGAAAGTTGGTCCGAATAGCGCAATGCCTCACAGCCCACTCCAGCCCTCAACTACTCATACAATTGCACTGGTGTGTGTGCCATCTAGTGACTGATGAAGTGGATGAGATCCGCTTGATCACAGCCCAATGCACAAGCCTGTTTGAAGAAGACAAGTGTCATCTCTTTCCAATGGACCCCTACAACACCATTGTCCAGTGGACCAAGTATTTGGTGACCCACACAAAACTTACTCCAACTGACCTGGCAGCCAATTGGAAACCGACCAAAAGGAAGTTTGCCAAGTATCTAGATGACCAGTTGATAGCGGAATCGTTGTTGTTGTTTTCAAACATTGTTGAGCCCAATAAAAATGTATAGTTTGCAAACACAAATATATAGAAATTACCAATATATAAAGAAGAGTAGCATAAAGCAGCAATGTTAAAAGAAATCCACATTGTAAAGCTACTCAGGTTGGAAAACAGTATACCAAGTGCACTGCCACAAGTGCAGAATTGGAGAAATGGTGGAGAATTGGACACCAATTCTCCACTAGGACCAAAAAGAATTTATAAAAAGTGCTATCTTATTTAAGTTAGATTGAAAGCATCAGCCGGAAATCCTACACCCGCACTATTTATTGAAGTATTTTCGATAAGCATGAATTAAACAGCAGCATTTCAAGATGCATGAATTTTGGGGTGAGAATATGAAAATAATTACCATAAAATTGATTAAAATACCCTAAAATCTGAAATTAGAGGAGCATTACTTTTTTTGCACCTGTTTTATTTCTTTTTCGAATGAGCTGCAAAAAGAAGGAAATCAGCTGCAAAAACACGCCCCAATTCGAGCAAAAAAACATCCGGAGACGTGAGCATAAATAGAGATTGAAAATGACCTTAACCCCAAAAGTGTTTCCCTGTGGCTCAAAATTTAGTTGCTGACAAAAAAAGAAGGCGCACTATGTGACAATGATGGAGACATAAGTAACGAATGAGTTAATTATTCATTAACTAGCCGAATCAGCAATAAATCGGGATTTTATAAAAAGGCACTGGCAAGTCGCCAGTGATTGGAAAAGCCAAACGCAAAGCCAAAGCCAAAGTGCCGGCCAAAGCCAAAGCTAAATTTTGGCCGGCCAAACTTTGGATTTGTGTTTTTAGCTTTGGCTTTGAATTTGGTTGAGCCAAATTCGGCCGGCCTGTGGCTTTGGCCGGCAAAAGCAAATTCGAAGCCAAGGCCAAAAACACAAAGCCGAATTTTGACTTTTGGCTTTGGCTTTGTCCTTGGCTTTTCCAATCGCTGGTCCTGAGAAAGCCTCTCATGTACATATCCAGTCTTATTCAAACCCTATTAGTCCCACGTCGACATGCCTTTTCGCCCCTCTTCTTCATTCAAGTTGACACACACATACATATTAATAAAGCAAGCAGCCAAAGAGAGAAAGGCGCACTGGTTAAAGGCTATTGATCACTCTTTACCTCTCCCCTGCTCTGCCACACAGAGAGAGCAGCACACAGCAAGAGATTGATCTGGCTGACTGGTGGTATATCTCTTTCCTTTCTATCACTCGCATCTTCACTGCCCTGAATTTGCTGCTCTACAACCCATCACCTTCTTCTCTACCCTTTCTATTTGAGCGGAAGGAAGAAGGAAAAAAGTGTTTGTGTGTGCGCTAGCCGGCTGGTCGACGACGGCCAATCACTTCTTCCAAACCCCGTTTCATACATACTAGTTCCTTGGTTAGTCAACACCACCACTATTACCCTGTCACAGTTGTTTCTATTGTGCCCAAAAAGAGCATTGACCCCTTAATTGTCTATTGCAGTATTAAAGGGCCATGGGAGGATGGGAAAGCCTGCAGACGGAGATAGCTGAACTAAAAGCTAGACTGGTAGCTGCCGACCAGGAGAAGGCTCAAGCTGGAGAATTGGGTCTACATTTGTTGAAGGAAAAAGAGCAGCTAGAGGGCCAGATCGACCTGCTACAAAGAGAATATGAGACAACTAAGGTCGAATTGGACAAGACTAAAACGGTGGGTTTCAAAAAAGGTTTCAAGGAAATTTTATATCATGCTTTGTCTATAATGGGAGTGTCATTTTCAAACCTACTCACTCAATGGCCATAATTTTTTTTTTTAACTTTTCATTTGGAGTTATCTGGCAGCTAGGTAACATGGCTACAACATGAGCTACCAATATATACGGTAAAATAAAAACTGCAGCATTTTTGGAAAATTTTGTCAGACCCGTGAAATGCAAAAAAATTTTGAAGTATCAGATAACAATCAAAACAAGTTAAAGCTAAGAAATAGCAAAAATAACTAAAAATGTTTAAGAACAAGACAGAATATATATTGATCCGATTATTATCCATTGATCAACTTGGTTTCTAATAAAACTATACCCAAAATTAAATTTCAGGCCTTGTTTTGTTAGAAACCAAGTTGAAAAATCCGTACAGAAGTTCAATGATTAGGAAAAATTTTGAATTGGCATGCATAAACTTTGAACAGGTGAGCATGCCCTCAAACTTGAAAGGAATCTAAAAACGCGGGAATTCAAAAAAACGCTGCAGTTGTTATTGGGCATCCTGTATATTCTTTTACAAATGAGTATAAAAACGAGCGGATCTGTTCTCTGGATCTCGGCTCCAGGGTTGCTACTTGGCTCTAGAGTTTGGATTGGCTTGATTTTATTTAATTTTAAACCAATGCCTACTTTTATGGTAAAATTTAGTAACTTTAGTTATAGTAAACTGATGGGTTGTGTTCAGGTGCTGTCTAAGTTTCGGGATCAGCACAAGGTGGTCACAGACAGTGAACTGGACCATGAAGAAGGATCGGCTAAATTGGAGGCTCATTACAGTGAGAGGATTGCAGGGTTGGAGACCGAAGTAAAGAGTCTTTATGAGGTTTGTTTATACTTAATTAATCTAATTTTTCGGGCCTAAAATATTTAGTTCTTTCAGAAAAAATAACAAAAACTTTTGCTCTAAATTTACTCTTAACTCCAAATAAAAAGAAAGCTAAACAACATGTAAACTAATATTTGTAAATGACGCAATGAACACTTCCACATGAAATGAAAATTAAATACAACGTCACACGAATCATCGTTTTGCATTTTTTTAACTGCTTATTCCGGTTTTTTGGACGTGCTTTAAAGACAAAATTGATAATTAAAATCAGAGATGATGAAAGGACATTTTCGGGACGGGACAGAATTTGACAAAAATTCCGGAACGGGAAGACGGGAGAGCGGATTTTTCGGGACGGAAGGCCAAAAATGCTCCGGTCGGTCGGAAAGTATCATCTCTAGTGGTAATTAATTTTGACCCCTAATTTCTGGAAAATGGCTGTAAATTTGAAATTTTTATTTATCTTAGCCAGTGCTTCCATCCTCGCTGATTTCTCAGCGATTCGCTGATTTTGAGGCCGGAGTGCTGATGAAAAAATAAATTCGCTGATTCGCTGATATTGGCTGATTTTTGAATTATCTTCGTTTTTGAATTGGCAAAATTGTTCATTCACATTTAGTCAATGTTTTGTCGTTTTCCTCGCTCAATTTTCAAAAAAATATGATGTTTAGCATTGTGGTGATGATTTGTTGTTGGATTACGCCGTAATTCAACGGTGAATAAAGTAATTATTACGGTGAATAAAGGTACTTTTCGAAAATTCGCTGATTTTCAAAAAATTTCGATGGGAGCCCTGATCTTAGCCTATGGTTTAGGCATGTTCAAAAATAGCGCTAGCGCCGGCGGTGTCGCCATAGTCGGTGCTGGCGAATAAAATATCGATTCGAGACCATTAATGACCTAACTTTTAAAATTTTGATTGAAAACCATCAATTTTGCAAGGAAAACTTTTGTCAAAGTCATCTAGAACACCATAATGTTCTACCAAAACATTTTCGGGACGGGACGACGGGACGGGGACGACGGGACAGCGGATTTTTCGGGACGGGATATCGGGATGGGATACCGGGACGGGACAAGGGCCAAAAATGCTCTGGTGGTCGGAAATTTTCCCGTCCCGGTATCATCTCTAATTAAAATTGACCTTACGGAGTTTCAAAATCAAGCTTTCACTTTCAATTATTGATTTTAATTTCAGCAATTAGATCGCTACAAAACTGAGGCAGAGCGGTTGCAGAACGAGCAATCATCCAATGCTTCCAAGTTGAACAGCTTGGAAGCTGAGAGAAAGCACTTCAAGGATGAGCTCAAAGAGCTGAAGAATCGAGAACAGCTTTTACTCAATGACAACAACGAGTTGGAGGAAGAGAATGTTACTCTACAAAAACAGGTATTCCAAATTTCTGAAACCCACTGAAAAAAATTTGTAAAAAGTCTACATGAATTTAAGCCTGCGCCATTAGTGAGCTCATTGAAATACGACATTTTTTACGCAAACACAGGCAACACGTGACCAAGTAATTTAATGAAAATTGGTCAGTGGCCACATATGTTTACGCTGTCTCAGCCGTGTTTTGAATATTTTGGCAAAAATTACTTCGTGAAAAAAACTCGATTCGCGTAATTTCTGAAAACCAATCATTAAACCCACGTACTGAGGCTGGAGAAAATTGTTTGTTTGTAAGTTGATAGTTTGGAAATGAAAACGTGACCTCAACCCCCAAAGGCAAGTTTTTTTTTCGAAAAAACCCATTTTTCGTGTCAAAAATTCTCATAACATGATAGGGATAACATAGATAAATTGACGCTACTTGCATAACCCACATCCCCCCTCCCCAAATCAACTTTTTTCAAAAGTGTTTTTAAACACCCTATATCGACTCAAAATTGCCTCAGGAGTTCAAAAAAGACATTATTTTTGAGTTCTGGTCTATAAAAAATCCAGTTTTCGGCATTTTAAAATCTCGACCATATGACTGTTTTTTCCTGTTTGGCAAAAAAAAACTTGGCAAAAAGTACTTCTAAATGCATTTTTGATCGAGAGTCTTGCTCGGATTCATCTCTAAGGTAAGTGAGTGCGCGCAACCAACCAAGCCCCCTGCACCCCCGAAGGGGTTGCTTGGGGTTAAGATGTGCACACCAACATACCTTACACACAAATAGGGTTGTCGAGGTGCCGAAATTTTCGACACTTCGTGTCGAAATGTCGTGCCGTGTCGAGACCTTTCGACACTTCGTGTAGTGTCGTCGACATATGTCGAAAATGTTCGACATTCCGTGTAGCAATGTCAAAAAACATCTTCTAACATCTTTATTGAACAAAAACACGATGATAACATTCAAACACACTTCTCAAACAAAAAATCAACAATTTCCTTTGGTTCTCTTGAATTTATTTCTGCCGCATTCTTTAGGATCGCATCTGCCAAATTAGCTTTGATGATGAGTAGGTTAGCCGCTGTTTCTTTTCCTAGACGAGACCTCAGAGAATCGGCAAAGAGAAGGCTCGCCTTGGAGAAGCACCGCTCGGACGGTGAGGCACACTCTTCTGCATTAGTTCGCTGATTTCGCTCTTAATAAACTCCCATTTTAGCTTTGACATGGTAGACAATCTAAATATAGTGGAGTTGTAATATCACTTGATTAATAAGTTATTAACAATGACTTACTTGTAGCACAGGCGTGGATCTAGAAAAGCCGCAAACCTCACTTCCGACTGGTTGAGAAGATCTTTAGTTCTTGATTCAAGGCTGTCATTTAGTATTTGCGCAAATCCACCATAGACCGTTTCCAGATGCTCGGACAGTTTTCGGACAAAAAACGGATAGCATGAGAGAGAAGCATTGTGGTATGAAGCCAAAATGTCGAGCTCAAAATCGAAGTGTCGAGATGTCGAAATTTCGACATATGTCGAAAAAAAACCGAGTTTTCGACAGAAAATGTCGAAATCGACACTTCGTGTCGACAACCCTACACACAAATCACTCGAAAGTGACTCTGGATGCATGAAAAAGCATGCATACCAGAGTTTATTTATGCGGTAGGCTCCAGTATTCAAACCTATGTTCAACTTCTTCCATTTTAAAGTAGGTGAAAGTTTTAGTTGTCATTGAGGCCATGCCAGGTACGAAAAACTCTGGACCGAAAGGTCGAACTTCAATTTTGTTGGGTGAAGATGTTATCCCAGATATCGAAAGAGGTTGACTTTAATAGGGCAAATAGTCGAAATTTCAAAATGCGAAAAACTCTTTTTTTATTGACCAGAACCTGAAAATAATGTCTTTTTCGAACTCCTGAGGCGATTTTAGGTCGATATAAGGTGTCTGGGAACATTTTAAAAAAACTTGATTTGGGGAGGGGGGATGGGTATATGCAAGTAGCGCCGATAAATTATAAGAACATTATTGCAAAAAGTTGGAAGAGTTTCCTTGTGGCTTTGGCTAAAAAACGGCTTCGCTGTAAAAAAGAGTATTTTACGGCCATTTTTTCAAACATAAAATAGTCTAAAACTCAAAATTCTTGACGTAAAATGCAAATTCTGACCTAGATCATGTTTACTTAGTTTGCGATTTTGAGTAGAATTGTCTTAACAAAATGGTACTTGTTCGGTTGGGGGCCCTGATATTTTTGACCAAATAATTTTTATTTCTGTTTTGAACAATAACAACTGAAAATCAAATATCGAGTTCACATTTGTAATCCTCATACACACTAATCTGATGCCAAAAATGATAGAAGAGTTCGAGATGAATGTAGAAGGCCAAAGCTTTTGTAGCCATCCAATAAACTGATCCTCTGGCAAAAAGAGCTTTGCATACACTTTGTCCAAGTTGAAACTTTTAAGCTCGTCCATTATCTAAGACAATACTCAATAAAATCAAAGTTCAAAAAATAAGGAACTTGTGCTACGAAAAAAGTGGCCGTTAGACCACAAGTGAAATTTTGTAAAGGGGCCCCCGCCCCAACCGAACAAGTGCCAACAGAATTTTAACTTATAAGCAAAAAACATAGAAATTGACAGCTTCAAAAAAGTTTGCGGCCAGAAAAGAGTAATTAGCGGCCAGAAAAAAGTACCATCCTAAGTTTTTGTTTTCAGGTGTCTAACCTGAAGTCCGCTCAGATAGAGTTTGAAGCCATGAAAATGGAGATTAGCAGATTGCTGGAAGAAACGGTTCTACTGCAATCCAGTGCAGACGAGGCTAACAAACTGCGTTCACTGGCAGAGAAACAGGAGCAAGAAGCACTGGCAGCAGCACAACAAGAGCGGGAACAAAGAATTGCTTTAAAGAAAGAGTATGAACGACTGCGCAATGATGAACACATCTCCAACCTCAACAACTTGTTCAATGGCATCAAAGACGCGAGTGAAGAAAACGACCATAGCACCCTCAAACAGGTTACTAAATGTAAAAGAATCTGCTTATTTATTACAGGGACAGCAGGCGCCTATCGGCGCCTATATCGTATTTTGAAATTCAAATATAAATCCACTTTTCACTTTCAAGGGGGCAAAATCTCAATTTTTTTCACAACAATCTTCAAATCTGATTGCGAAAGGTCCTCCGCCATTAAAAGAGCTTTCCAATGAGCATAAACATGCAAATAAAATGATTACACTAAAAAAAGTTTTCCTCTGTGACCAAACATGTACTCAAATGCGTTAACCACCCACCCGTCCCAAATACTATATAGAGATGCAGTCGAGACTGCAATTAGCGCACTCTCAGAATAGAGCAAAACTGATTTCTCTCATTTAGTCATCACTCAATAAAATTGGCTAGGGGGAATTTGCGCCAAAACAAATTTGCCAAATGTAGGTTTTCGCAAAACGAAATTGGTAATCTTATATAGTATTTGGCGTCGGTGGGTGGGTAACGCTTTTTTACTTCGAAGGCCAGAACGGGTCGTAGATAGCGAAATCACTTTTGTCGCTAATACCATCGTGTTCCCCAGAATGTCAGCTTTCGTTTTAAAAAAAGAACAGGCGAAAAAAATGAGTTCTAATAGGGGATATACCTATTTTTATGAATGAAGTCATAGCCCCTCATTGAAATACTATAGAGGCGCCGATAGGCGCCTGTGGTCCCTTGTAAACGAATATTGCGCCATACAATTGATAACAACAGGGAGTGGCAAAGCTTTTTCGTGCTGCAAAAAGACTTTTTTGCTCCCAATATTACGAATAAGTATTTCTCGGTCTCATGTTCTGATTGGAAACTTTTTATTTTTATATCAGCATGTAGCGCTGCGTCTCTTCTTTCTTTTGAGCTATTACCGTATAACCTCTTTTAATCCCCCCGGAGGGATTATTTTTCAACCCTCCCAAAATCGGAAAAATTTTGGGTCGATCTCAAGATTTTCGGGTGAAAATCCAAAATCGAAAAAGCGGAACCGGTAGAGCTCATGGCAGAAAACACAAAAAACAGATTTGTAAAATATTTAGTTTAGGCTGAGATATAGGTCTATAAAGTCAGGGGAGGGGTATTATTAGAGGGTGGGGGGGGTGATTAATAGAGGTTATACGGTAACTGATTGCGTGTAGTCAGGAAAATTTGGAGACATACCTTTTTTGTGAAACAACTCCTGTTTTATATTAACAGGTATTTTTTTAAGTTTTTCTATGCAGCAAGCAGTCATTTAATAGCTCAAAAGAAAGAAGAGACGCAGGGCTAGAAGCTGATTTAAAAATAAAAAATTTACGATCAGAAAAACACCGAGGAATACTCGTTCGTAATATTGTGAGCAAAAAAGGTCTTTTTGCAACACGAAAAAAGCTTTGCCCACTGGGAATTAGTTCTGGCGAAATTCGTTTTCGCAAATTTCGATAGCGCACTTTTCCTCTAACCATAAAATTCAACGAATATCAGGTTGTCGGATAATTTCTGGCCCGAAGTGACCTGCTGCACAAAAAGGATGATTTGCAAAATGAGATTTCCTGTTTTTAATTTAATCAATTTCCACCCGGAATTAGATGCGGATAGAAAAGTAAAAAAAAAAAGTAACTCAAAGTTTTGAACAGTTCGTAGATGTGAGGACTTGGCCTCTGGTGTTTTTTTTAGAAATCAAGCACAAAAAGAGCTGTTCTAAAACATTTGGTACTTGTCGGTGAGCCCGGACTACATTGTTCTAACATTTTTTTGTTTCTTTATTTTTAAATAAAAGTATGGACAACCTACAAGAATCAAATGTTTAACTTCCAACTTTCCTTCCGATTCCACCCTAAAAACTTTTAACTTTCCAATCTCCAAGATTCTGGTAGAAAAGTAGTTGAAAAAGTACTAATTTTCAGAAAGATTCTTGAAATCCAATTACTTTTGCTAAAAGCGGCCCCGGCATCGCGTGCAGTTGAATAATTTACTTTTACTTTTAAAACATCATTATTTACAACCTTATACTCAAAACGCAGATCTGCTTTTTAGCACCTATTTAAGTATTGACTTGTAAATAATGATGTCCACTAGAGTAGCGATAAAAAAGTAAAATACAGGGTGACACAACTATTTTTTACCTTTTGTTTTCGTCATAACTCGTTGTGATTGCAACCTTTTTTAATACAACTATATATTCGTTGGAAAGCCCTTGATTTACCATTTCGTTAAAAAAAAGAGTGGCTCTTTATCTCAAAAATGAGCGAAGTTATGCCTAGTTTAAATGAGACCACCGAAAATCCACAAATTTATGCAACAAAAGCAACGAAATTCAACCACAATTTCTTTTATCTGGTCTCAACGCTCCTTCCATTTCTTTCTATGCAGGAATCGAGGCGCCGGCGGAAGTCGTTCATGGTCAATGCTGCAGGATTCCTACCAATCCACCGATTCGGAAAATGAAGGTTGAGCAGAGCTGGAACATTCAATCCCAATGTGGTAGAGCCAAATCTTGCATGAACACCAGTTGGTCGAAATTCGGCCATTGCTGGAGGATGGGACGACATTATCTTGGAGCATGGCCAAATATCGCTGAGCATTAGCGTTCCCATCGAAGAGGAACGGTCCAACGACACCGTATCGACCAATACCCGCCCACACAGTAACCCTTGGCGAATGAAGGGGTTCCTCGGCGTACCAATGTGGATTATTTGGTCGATGAGTTAAACTAGGCATAACTTCGCTCATTTTTGAGATAAAGAGCCACTCTTTTTTTTAAACGAAATGGTAAATCAAGGGCTTTCCAACGAATATAAAGTTGTATTAAAAAGGTTGGAATCACAACGAGTTATGACGAAAACAAAAGCAAAAGTTGTGTCGCCCTGTAGTTCCAGGACGCTCCTGGTTTGGACCAGGGCAAATTTTTTGGAAAAAAAAATATTTCAAAATTTTTATCTAATATTTTTTTCGTCGGGTGGATTCCCCCCTATCGTTTGGTGTAAAAAAATCACATAAATTTCGCACTAACTTTCTGTCAAAAATTAATACACTACAGTCAAACCTCTCTAATGGTCAAACCTCTCTAATTGCCCTGTCGGGACCAAGAAAAAGTGCCCAATTAGAGAGGGTGCCCAATTAGAGAGGGTGCCCAATTATAGAGGTTTTGCAAAAAAAGCTTTATTCTACCAACATCAACACCAAATCACTCTAATCCAAAACTCTCGGTGTGTTTACGTTTTTCTGCCATCTTTGAATGCTAAAATGTTTAACCGATTATACTTCAAATCAAAATCTAAAAGTAGGGAGAAAAACGTTAAAATAAAAAGCGCCAATTAAAAAGCTATATCGTCATGCTTTACCGTATTTTTATAAAATTTTCGTCCAACAATTTTTTAAAAAAAGTGCCCAATTACCGGGTTGGGAGTTACCAAGGGTTGGGTGCCCGATTAACAATAATAAAAGAAAGAAGTTTACTGCTCATTTTGTCGGAACTGTAAAAAGTGCCCAATTACAGAGGGTGCCCAATTAGAGAGGGTTTACTGTATATAGATTTCCGAAAAAAATCGGCAATCGGCCAAGTAAGTGGTACACTAATTTTTCAAAGATGGGGCGGTTTTTTTGATTAACCCTGTACAGCCAGCACAAATTGCACAGAGTTCATTGTTTACTACACACGAGACCAACTCTCATTCTTGCTCAAAGGGGCATACCAGCGCGTTACACTGCAAATTAAGGCGGGGACCAGCAATCCTTGTTTTCACTCGTTTCATGTCAAATCTAATATTTATGACCTTATCCTACTTTTAAAAAGTAGGCAGAAAACTTTCGTCGGATCAGGGAAAACGCTTATAGAAAATAGTCACGAGAAAAAGAAATTGCTGTCCCCCACCTTAATTGCAGTGTAACGCGCTGGTATGCCCTTTTAAAGCCAACTTAAAATTTTCGTAGGTCTCGGTAAATTAAAACAACTTATTATTGTTGCAATTAATGAAATGTTAAGTTTCTCTTTTCAGTTGGAGTCATCAATAATCTGCGAAGGTCCAATAGAATCTCATGGATTCCCCGGTCCAGGCAAATCCACAGACTTGTTCTCAGAGATTCATGGTGGACTTAGTGACAAAGTTGGTGAGTTGGAGGCTGAGAAGGAACAGCTTGCCCAAAAAATTGTTTCACTACACATGAGTTTTGTGCAAATGGTCACACCACTGTTTGCAAGCCTGGAGATCAATGGCAACTTTGCAGGTTTTGGCTGATAACGAAATTCGAAATCTTGTAAAAAAGATTGTTTTTTAGATGGCTGCGACCTGTCTCGTCTCAAAGAATTTATGGAACTGGCCAAACAAAAGCTAGATGAAAGGCTCAAACCCTCCCGCCTGGACAAAGCCACTGAGAAGCAGGTGGAACAACTCAAGGCTGACCTCCGCCAGGCTATTCTATTTGCCGGACAAAAGGTTGGTTTTCGTTGGTTCGGCAAAACAATTTACCAACGGAACAGGGTTGTTTGACTAAATTTTAACACCCCTAATACTGGATCAACTTTCACCAGCTGCATCCGACACTTCTAAGGCTAACTTTTTGGAGTCTTTTGCCAAAATTGATCCGCCAGTCTGGTCCGAAAAATAGCCAGGATTCTGATTTTGGTGATCTTTTCTGTAAATGGTCTGCTGGTTTTCGTGCAACACGAAGCTACCGTATTTTCTGCGACAGCTCACCCGCATGAGTTACTTTTCAACCCATCAAAAATCAGAATAATTTAAGGTCAATGTCGAGGACCGAAGTCGAGAAGCAGTCAAGCGAAATTTACCGTATTTCCTCTAATAAGGCCCCATGCTAAAACGAGGTTGAAAAATAAGGCCCCACGGGGCCTTATTAGAGGAAATACGGTATTTTCGGCCAAATCAAGCCTAATCTATAAAGGGAAATCGCTAGAGCTTGTGGAAGTTGAGAACATACCATAAAGAGCTGCTGAAAGTATTTGTTTTTAGCTGAGATACATGGGGTTGTCGGAAAAGTGCGGGACCGACACCGAAATGGCCGGCACTTTCTGATGGGTTACAAAATAATTTTATTGATAAAAATACTGTAAGCTTTTTGTTGGGTTTCGAAAATTAAATTTGACTGAAAAAATTGGCATGAAATTCAATTTCCGAAACCCAACAAAAAGTTCACAGTATTTTATGAATTAAGGCATGGCTCCCAAATGTCCTTATTAATAAGATTTGTCCTTATTTTAGAACCCCAAATCTTATTTTTTTTTCAAAATTTTACGTTGAAATCTTATTTTCGGTGGTCAAAAGAGCAATAAGCACTGGATAAAATGCCATTTTCCCCAAAATACCCTAAATATCCTTATTTTCAAAATTTTGATTTGGGAGCCCTGAATTCAGGTCATTTGGGAGCTTTTCTAATGTTCTTCACATTTTTAATTTTTGTCTTTTTATTATTTAATCTTGGCGAAATATACGGCTGTGCAGTCGCGTTCTTTTCGAAAATTTCAGATGTGATTGCGGTTTTTCGAAAAATGGAAATTGCGGTCGCAGTGTTAGACCTAGTAAATCTAAAAAGGAATGTGTTTTTTGCTGTCTTTGCGCTCGACCGCAACTGCCCAACGCTAGCAAATGTGAGACAGGATCAAACGTGTTTCCCAAGCATACCAAAACTATAATAAAAAAGGTGAAACAAATGAAAGAGATATCTATGCAGCTGAAAAATTTGGTTTGAAGACAATTATCAAAAAACTATTTCGCCCAAATGCTGACCCACCGAATTTAGAACGCCAAACTTAGCGTGGCTCAAGACCGAATGGTTAACCTGAGCAACAGTCTCTACCAGTTCTACTCCGAAATATCTGGGGGTGAGCAAACCGCTGAGAACAGAAGACAAGTGACTGAGATCATGCAGAATTTGAGAAAAATAGCTGAGGAACAGGCTGAGAAAGATGGTTTCCCAGCTTGTGGAGGGGATGCCAATGCTAGTGACAGGTATGGTTTTTGAGAAAATAATGAATTCTCGAGTAAGTTTATGCTCATTTTCAGGACCAATTCCCCACCCACTGGTATTCCAAGTGAAGAAGGGGAGACAGCCAATGAGTTGGACAGAGATGCTAAATCACCCAGACTGCTGCCTTCGTTGAATCTGTCCAGATCCATCATATCCAACCAGTTTTTGAAGGAGTTCTCTTCTAAACTACACTCCGTCAAAAGTGTGGAGGAAATGTTGAATGAGAGTGATTTGCGTGATAAATTAGTCCAAGGTTTGTGTTTTGAGTTTCCAAAAAAATTGTGAGACTCGACAATGGTCATGATTAGGGTTGTTACACAGTTATCTTGAATTTTCAAAAAAATTTGCCATTATTTCTTGTCTTTATGCTATTTTTTCTCTGAAATTTTGAGCAGGTCACCCAAAGTTTGAAAGCCTAGAATGTTGGCTACCCAATGGTATAAAAATTTCTTGGTTTAGTTCACAAAAATGTATGTATTTTATTACAAACGCTTTCGAACTATTTCGAATTAAAAGTTCGAAAATTCGAAAGTGTTTGTAATAAAATACATACATTTTTGTGAACTAAACCAAGAAATTTTTATACCATTGGGTAGCCAACATTCTAGGCTTTCAAACGTAGGGTGACCTGCTCAAAATTTTAGAGAAAAAATAACATAAAAACAAGAAATAAGGTCAAAATTAAAAAAAAATCGAGTTAACTGTGTAACAACCCTAGTCATGATCTTTCGATGGTCTTTTAAATTTTGGTCGCAAAAAATTGGTTGGACTTAGAATTTCACGATAAATACGGTGGCTATATTTTAGGGTATACTAGTTCTACATTTGTTTTGCAAAAAAGTCAACTCTGAATAATCCATCACCCTAAAATTTTGTTCTTGCATAGAGCATAACACCTATTTTTAACCTAGTTTTTGAGCTCTTTTGTCAAATTTAATTCGTCAATATAGTTTAGAAAATCGCAAGGATTCCAATTTTTGTAAATGGCAACAGTTTTGCCACAAATAAGTGAGCTTCTCAATAACCCGTCACCCTATATTCAATAAGGATGTACCTGAATTGCGCCCTCAAAAGTCTGAATTTCGCCAGTAAATTCACCGATTTTCACCAGTAAATTTCATATTGCCATTTTTCTTTCAATTTTTTCAATTGTTTTGTGCTTTCTTGTAGCCCTGGATCTTGTCTTTCTAATGAGCTATCTGACTCTGCTGTGTGATTTAAGAAATGTAGGGATCCAGAGCTTTTAAAAAGAGCTCGAGAGGCATTTTATAGGTTTTTTCTCTTTTTAAAACCTCTGGATCTCTACATTTCTTAAATTATACAGCACACTTGAATAGCCTATTAGAAAGCCAAGATTCAAGGCTACAAGAAATCACAAAAGTTAAAAAAAAATTACAACGAAAATAGAAAGAAAAATGGCAATATAAAATTTACTCTGGTGAAAAGCAGTGAATTTACTGGTGAAAATCAGACTTTTGAGGGCGCAATTCAATTTGAACCTATTCAATAAAATATGACGGATTATTGAGAAAAAAAGGTAGAACTCTTGTTTCTAAATAAAAAATAAAAATTTTTAAATAGTTTCTTCGTAAAAATATGTTTTGATCGAATTTGAAAATATATGAGCCGAGAACATGGGATTTGTTACAAATTAGTCTGGCTATCACCACACTTCAAAAAGTGTCGAACGCTAGACGGGAACGAATCATTTGGGAATCGTTACATTCAAGTTCGACTGTATATTTGTTAAATGAATGCAAAATTGCTTTTTTGCAACCCAAACACTATTTTCGCGACATAGAAATACAGTCGACTGTCGATAACCCGCCACCCCCTCAAGTTCATTCACGCCTCGGGTCCGATACTTTTTTACCTCAATTTTTGAAATTTTTTGCCGAATATGATTCGTCAGTCTAGTGCAAAATATTGTTGTACAAGGGACCACAGGCGCCTATCGGCGCCTCTATAGTATTTCAATGAGGGGCTATGACTTCATTCATAAAAATAGGTATATCCCCTATTAGAACTCATTTTTTTTAAACGAAAGTCGAAGTAAAAAAGCGTTACCCACCCACCCATGCCAAATACTATATAAGATTATATTTGATTTTGCCAATCATTTTTATAATGGTAAAACTTTTGCCACTAAGATCCGCGTCTCTCGATAACCCGCCACCCTATTTTGAAAGTAGGATGGCGGGTTATCGAGACGCGGATCTTAGTGGCAAAAGTTTACCATTTTTAAAAATGATTGGCAAAATCAAAATCCTTGCAATATTTTGCACTAGACTGACGAATCATATTCGGCAAAAATTTTCAAAAATTGAGGTAAAAACAGTGTCGGACCCTAGGCGTGAATGAACTTGAGGGGTGGCGGGTTATCGAGAGTCGACTGTATTAGAAATACTTAATGTGCACCCGTTGGAAGTCACACGTCCTTCAGCATTCAAAATTTTTTAGAAGAAGACGACCTTAAAAAAGTGTCTGATTCGCTACACAGCCTACTGCGCATAGTGAAAATAGCGGCTGAGACAACCATCCAGTCCAAAATGGCCATGGAAGACAAAGACAAGGCTGAGCTCTACCAGAACATCACCAAACTCAAACAATTACTGGCTGTCAAAAGGTAGAATCGTCTTGCAAACACAGCGGCTTAAATTGGTATATTTTTTCAGAGAACAAGTCTCGTCCCTGCGAACAGTCCTCCGTTCCAACAAAACCACCACAGAAGGCGCTTTGCAGAGTCTACGCGACAAGTTCGAGTCCGAAAAAAAGGCTGAAAGACGAGGCCATGGAAGGGTTGCGCAGAGAGTTGAAACAATTTAAAGAAGATGCAGCCACTTTTGCCTCCCACCGAGCCATGTTCACGGCCAGGTGTGAGGAACTACAAGGACAGGTTAGTCACATCAGTTTGTACCTGACAAAAAATGGCAATTCCCGAAACAACGCCATAAAAGAAGATTAGACATTCCTAAGGAATGAAACCTATACGAATATAGTATTTGATGTACAGGGTGTCCCGAAATTACCGTATTATCTCTAATAAGCGCCCCGGGGCGCTTATTTTTCAACCCTCCGAAAATGGGAAAAATTTTGGGTCGATCTCGAGATTTTTGGGTGCACAACCAAAATCTAAAAAGTGGAATCGGTAGGGCTCGTGGGAGTTAAGAAAACGCAAAAAACAGCTCTGCAAAATATTTGCTCTGCCCCGAGATACAGACCCTCAAAGTAGAGGGGGGGGGCGCTTATTAGAAAGGGGGCGCTTATTAGAGATAATACGGTACGCGCACATCAAAAAAAGATCGTGTACGTAGCGCCTTGCCCGGTCGATTTCCATTTTCGGGATCCTAACCCGTGGAAATCTCCAGAATTGTGGGATTTTTTGAGAACGAAGAACACAACCACACCTAGAAATGAACGCCAAAATTCCCACTTCTCTTTATTTTCGAAAGAATAGCCAATATTTAACAAAGGCAAAACTCATTCAAAGTGGTTTCCTTGAGCCTCAATGCATTCTCTGATTCTGAGCCCATACCATCACTTGCTTCGGATGCTGCTCGTGTCCGATGACCACATCCTCGATAGGCGGCAGTTCTTTCAAAAATTAATTAGTCTAGCACATTTGAACAGTTTAAAGACAAAAAGAAAAATATGCGCGTAATTTCGGGACACCCTGTACATGGTGTTTCAAGCAATTCGCCGGATTTGAAACGGCTATAAGTTTTTTTCTAGGGCGAAGTTCGAAATTCTGTAAACGCCCATCGCTTTTTCACCCACAATTTTTTTGGTAGGTAATGTCAAAAACACGATTTTCACTTGGACGATTTTTATCACTGTGGTTTGGGCCTTGCCCGTCCAGAGGCCATCTACAGCACCAAAACCACAGAGCGGAACCAGGCCAAAATATTGTTTTTGACATTGTGTACCAAAAAATATTCTCCGTGAGAAAAAGCGATTGGCGTTTACAGAATTTCAAAATTTGTCCTAGAAAAAAAAATTATAACAGTAGTGCTAGCCGTAATTTTTCTCCCAAAAGATGTATTTTTTGAGGGGAACCACAGGAAAGGCGAGGTCCAGCAATTTTGAACGTTTGAGTCATAGATTTTTCTACTTCTACTGAAAAATCTGTGAGACCCATAAATTAGTTATTTACTTTTACAAGTATAGTTCCTTGTTTTCCTTAGAATTGGGCAGGGATCCGGAAAATGCGCTAAAGGTAGAAAGTGGTAGAAAGGCAAGTTTTAGGTAGAAAGTGTGGAAGGCAGCTTCAAAAGGGCGGAGGAAGAGAAGCGCACTCTGAATGAACTTCTCAGGATGTCCATTCAACAAAAGCTCACACTTACCCAACGTTTGGAAGATGTAGAGATGGAGAGGGAAAGACAGACCCAGGCTTTCAAACGTCCAATCAGACACGGCCAAAACCAGCAGAGTGGACGAGAGTCGGCCAACCAGTCCACCAAAGCAGTCAGATATCCGTACAACTCCACAAATGGCTCCACGTCTCTGAATTCATCTGGACCAGCTAGGCCGAACATCAACAAGCAATAAAGCGCTTTTGCTGGGTTTACTTAATCCTGATTAGTGCAACCAATATAAAAATTGAATGCACTGAACAAGCTGTTTGCTTGCATGTACTGCTGATCCACGGGTCTACTACTTTGTTGTATTCTCATCTTTTTACTGCTTTTTGTTGTGTTTATGAGGTGTATGTAGAAAAAGAGTTTGAAAAGATATTTTAAAACATTCTTTTCTCTAGTTGGGGATATATTTGAGTGAGCCAGTGACGTAAGGCTAAAGTATGTTTGAGTTTGTCCTAACGTATGCTGACCCACCCTGCAATTATGCCAGGTTTCCTAAGTCAGATTCGTTCGGAGTCAAAATCAGCCGAATACTGAAAAACTAGCTTTACTCGAGCCTGTGGCGCCTTTTTTAAATTGATATTTTAGCGCTGCTTGGATATAATTCGTCCGCCCCCACATAGATAGCTTCGTTTAATTTATTTGCCCTGGCATTTTAAGCGTTGATCGCCTCATCACTGAGAAGTGACCATGCCCCGCACTGAGAAGAAAACTGCATCGCATTGAGAAGCGACCAAGTCGCGCACTAAGAAGTGACTATGTTCCCACACTGAGAAACGGCTAAAACCCGCAATTAAAAGCGAGCATTCCACGCCCTGAGAAAGTGACAATGTCCTCAAACTGAGAAGGAACATGTCTCCGCGCTGAGAAGCAAGCATTTACCCGCACTCAAAAGAAACCATGCCCCACCCCCAATGAGAGCCAGCCAAGCACCGTATCGAGAAACGTCCATGGCCCGCACTGAGAAGCAAACATGCCCTTGCACTAAGGCCCCCACTCAGAGTAATAAACACACAATAGTTCAAAAATAATAGCTCACAGAGCACAAAAGCAAAAGTCTGCGCGCATCGAAAAAGACAACTGATATTATCTCAGCTTCCTTGCACTTCAAAATTAATGGCGGCAATTAAAAAAAAATCTCTGAGTAACCAAAAAATTCAAAAATTTTGAAATTTCGAGTTTGTTCCCAAAACTCAGAAATGCAATTCTGTGACGCAATCCTCAAAAAAGAGGGAATTTCGTAGATATGCACCGTGTCTTTCAATATTGAAAATTTTAATAAAAGCTTGGTTAACGGCCACATCGAAGATGGGTTTTTTCCATAAATCCCGAATTTTTGCTGAGTTTGAAGTTTGTTGGTCGTGTTTGCCCCAAAACACAAACATTTAATTTTATGACTTGATAATTAAAAGAAAGAGGAGATTCCGTAGATGTGCACCGTGTTTTTTTCAAAAATAAAAGTGAAAATAAAAAAACGTGGGTATAGCCTGACCGAAACTAAATTTTTTTCGTAGAAATCCCAAAATTCCGCAGATTTCAAAGTTTGTTAGTCGTGTTTGTCCCCAGAAGGCAAACATTTAATTTTCCAACCCAATACTCAAAAGAAAGCTGAGATTCTGTAGTTGTGCACCCGCAAAAAAAATTGACCACTGCCGAAATTTGGAATAAAAAAGCCAAAATAGCCAAAAAAAAATATTTGGCGGGAATTCAAAATCTAGACTAGACGCAGTCCAAATACTACCGTAAAACCTCTATTAATAGAGCCGGGTCTATTATGAAAGGTCAAAACTCCCCAAGTCTTTTGTCGCATTGTGTTTTTAGCTATGAAAAATCCAACATTTTTAGGCACACGACCACTCAAAAAATAGCCCTGTTTCTTAGCTATGTGCTTAAAAATGTGAGATTTTTCATAGCTAAAAACACAATGCCACAAGTGACTTGGGGATAGGGTTGTATAATGGGTAAATACCCGGGTAAATACCCGGGTATTTACCCGGTAATTACGGTATTTACCCGGTATTTATTAATAAATACCCGGCTATATAAAATTCGGGTATTTATATATGTATTATACACGGGCATTTTTCGCAAAACCGATCGTGAACATCGAGTGCTTTTATTGGACGTCTTTTTTCTTCGAGCGTTTTTATGTAAACGGTGTCTTTTCATGAATTAACATCCGAATTCTTAGCCTCTTCAATGCCTAAGCCTTTATCATGGAGCTGGAGCTTTTTCAATCGCAAGGAGGAAAAAAGATGCATCCGGAAAATCGATCTTTGTCGGCTATTGCAAGTTCTGTAATGCGCATTATACAAGCAACTCTGGTTGATGTATATGTTTGGTGTCGATAAAATTGATTGAGTGCAGTTCACTAGTCCCCCTGTGTATTTTTATAAATACCCGACATTTGGGTATTTACCGGGTATTTACCCGGGTAAATACCCGAAAAATAAATACCCGGGTATTTATACAACCCTACTTGGGGAGCTGTGTTCTCTAATAATAGACCCAGGTCTATTAATAGAGGTTTTACGGTATATAAAGATTAGTTCACTGGGAACGCTGATCTTAACGAAAAACAAAATACCATTCGCTTAGTATGTTCGGATTTCGTCTTTTAGCGGTCCACTTATAGTATTGTCCACACTTATAAAGCTAAAAAAATTGGTCGGGTTACCAATGAACCTGCCACAAAATCACCGTTTGCGGTCTTTACAATAGCTAGATTGTGACTAATCACGAAAAAAAATTTAGCTATGTTTCACTGTTTTTCAGCGTATGTAAAAAATTGCTTGAAAGTTGGGCTGCCTATATGGCCTGGGGTGTACAAAGACACAACCCATTTTCTTTCTTCGAACTGTGGTTTTTTTTATTATCATTGCACCCAGGCGGTAGGCTGAAAGTGTGCCGTGAAACAATTTTTTGATGAATGTAACAATTTGTGTGTGAGTATAATGTTTTTGCCTACAAATTCAGCAACGGCCAAATTCTAATTACATTTGATTTTGCTCAGTCATTCATTTTCACTAAATTTGTTACTATTTTTTGTTGACATTGTTGCTGCAACTCTGCAGAGTTTCGCAGCAATATGCATTGTCTTTGTCAAATATAATAGCAGCCTATATGTTTATTATACAGCAACAACACAATAAAATAAATTATTTTTGCACATTTTTCATCATTTACAAAAAACACTATGTAGTATCGAGTAGTCCGTACCAAATGAACAGGGCATGTGGCATGGGGATGCTCAATCCAATTTTTAAAATTGGTACTTTTATAGGTGAGTACTCCTAAAATTCAAGATTCATACCCCGGTGCCACATGCCAATATTTTTTTTTAATGTGGACTAGTGAGTGGACCACAACCCGTAAAGCATTTTCACCTCCAATTATTGGTCTATCTGGACATGGGCTGGTGCTGAAGACTGGTCTTGGGGCGTTGTGGATGAGGCGGGTGGTTGGATGAGAACACAGTGTTGGCCATAGACAGTCTTGACTGGGTGTGGATACTTTGTGTTGAAGCTGCTGTGGGATAAGACACCCTGCTACCATTGGAAAACACAATCTCGTAGTCTTCTCGCCTCACTTTGATGCAGGGCAACCATCTGAAGGCATACCGGAAACCCAGTCGAAACCTGCAAGTGTTAAGTTAAAAAAATACAATTATTGCTATCCAGCATTTTCAAAAATTGCAAGGAGTTTTTTTTTAAATTGTGAAGTGCATCAGCGGACTGCTGAAATGCCAAATGATTTCGGAATTATAACCCTCACTTTGAGAGGTGTGAAACAGGAATCTTAATTTCCCTTTCTAAAGGACCATGTTCACGCGTTCTAAATTGTCCCCGAGTAATAATTTTAAGCCCGACCCAAATAGCGACTAAGGGACCGAGGTACGATGGATCTTTAATCCTTTATGTGGACAGCAAATACAGTTGGTGGGAATAAGTTTATTAGCTGAACGGGAGCAAGAAAATAGGATAGGACAGCACAATACAAAGTGATTTACAAGCAGCTAGCTGCACATTATAAAGGGCATCCATTTTCCGACAAGCGGAAGAGTCCACCCACAATACTCAAATACAATCAGATAAACCAATACCAGCTAGCTGGAAGCAAGGGGTTTAGGAATGTGGTGGTGGTTGTTTTGGGAATCTTAGCTGACTTGGGGATAAAGCGACCAGGCTCCAAAGAGCAAATACAAACTACACTCAACACCCGTCAATTCAAAATTTTTTCCTAATCATTGAACTTCTGTACGGATTTTTCAACTTGGCTTCTAACAAAACCAGGCCTAGAATTGAATTTTAGGTAAAGTTTTTGCTAGAAACCAAGTTAAAAATCCGAACAGAACATCAATTATGAGGAATTTTTTTGAATTGGCGGGGGACAATCGTGAACGTAGACGGGCATGATCCTTTAAAAAGATTTTTCCTTTTTTCGGGACCCCAAATCTTTTTATTTTTAAATTTTTAATCAACTTTTTTTTGTCGCTTCAAAATGGGGCCGGAGTGCCTAATCCGCTTTTCGCTCAAAAAAGTTTTTTTTCGAGTGTTTTACCATCTAAAACATATAGAAAACAAGTTTTTAAGGCCCGGTCGACTATTTTTAGAATAAACTTTTTGACCGAAAATAAAAGTAAAAAAAGTAAAAAAGTGTCGGACCCAAAGCGGGAACAAACTTTTGGGGGTGGTGTTGTATCGAGGTTTGACTGTAGTCATGATCTTTCTTGGAGAATTTCTGTCGGATGTAAAGTTCCTTAATCCCGCTTTCGTCAAATCAGATTGCACGCTTATCGTCAATGGTTATCGTATTGTAGTCAACAAAGGCGTTAGACAACTTTATCTAAGTGTGTTTTTTTCCATTATCTGATTATAGATTCTGTCCGCATCTTTATACAGTATTTGGACTATGAGGTTCCGTCACGTTTTTTGTTTCTTTTGTACTTTTCTCCCAACTTTTTCCTCGCAATTGTTTTTCTGTAAAGTAGGTGCACAACTACAGCGTATCCTCTTTCTTTTGAGTATATGGTTGCCAATACAAACATGTATATTTATGGGGCTTAGACGACCAACAAACTTTGAAATTGGCCAAATTTTTGATTTTTCAAAACTTTTTCAACTTCCGAGGTTTGTTACCCTACTTTTATAACCATTTTTAATTATGTAAAGTAGGTGCACATCTACAGCGTCTCAGCTTTCTTTTGAGTATAAGGTTGCCTATACAAACCTGGATATTTGGGGTCAGAGACGACCAACAAACTTTGTGGTGCGGAAAAATTTGTGTAATTTTGCTGGGTATTTTATCTGGGAAAAAGTATGTAAAGATATACCTATTTTTATGAATAAAGTCATAGCCCCTCATTGAAATTTCGAAATACTATAGAGGCGCCGATAGGCGCCTGTGGTCCCTTGTACTCTACTGTTTTCGACAGAATGTTTTTTGGAGAATTTATGGAGAAGAATGATGATAATGTTGAGTTGAAAGGTGTGAGTGCCGTTGGATTTCTCCGTCTTTTGGAAATCATTTATTCGTCCCAAACCATGAGTGTCAAAGATATGGGTTTCTATGTTTCTCAATAGCTTAAGAATATTTTTTGTTCAGCCAAAGATGTAGAGTGTTTGTTGCGTTTAACCGACTTCTACCAGATTGAAATTGAGATGGAGAGATGCGTTCATTTCCTCAAGAAGTGCTCAAACATCGATGTACCACTGGTGAAAAAGCTGTTGTTGGCTCAGAATTATCGACGCTCTCATTTGCTGGTAATTTTTAATGGCACTATTTGGTTTAATTACATTGTTGCTGCCTCATACTGTCCAACACAGGAGTAGACACAAAGTCAAAACCAATGTTTGTATGACTATCTACTAGATTAGCGTTGACCTCTTCGGGCTGTATGTATGGGACACTGCCTAAGACACATTGTTTGAGAGGGGCTAATCTTGTTTGCCCTTATTTTGCCTCAATAAGGGCTCAAATTAAGGATTCGCAAGTCAGATAGTTTGTTCAATTGCTGCAGGTTAATCTCACTTCGTGTTGTAATTTTGATTTAAGTTTCCAAAACCTTAGGACAAGGGTGCAATATTTCGTGCCAGAATACTTAAAAACGAAGGGTATATATCAAAGGGTAAATACGGCATTTTATTTCTTAGAATCTAACTAACCTCTCGTTCATATGGTAGTAGATCACAGGATTCAATATGCAGCTTGCCATACCCAGGCAGTAGATGTTGATGTACACCTGAATACATTTTATTTCGTTTGTTTCAACCTACAAGATTATACGAAAAACGTACATGAAGAGTGCTTTGAACACTCAAATGTGCTGCTAACCACTGGTTTAGCAGCAGGAAGTACAAGTTGTATGGTAGCCACATGAAAATGAAGGTGAACACTACCAGCGCCAACATGTTAGCTGCCTAAAACACCCGAGAAATAAAGCTTTATTCAAACCTCTATTTATTGGAACTCCCCTCTATCTGGCATGCGCACAAGTCGGCCTGGGCTAAGCTGTAATTTTAAAATCCCCTGAAAGGTGAGCCACGCCAATGAAGTTCCGATCCCGGTCACCTCTATTCAAAACCGTGTTTTTAGCATTGTTTTGACCAAAGTTTCGAAATTTTTCCTGAGCAAGTCACTCCCAGTGTCTCTATAATCTGGGGGTTTCGATCATAATCTTATAAGTTAAACTTATAAGTTAAATAAACCACAAAATAAAGGCTATGGTAAGTCTCACTTTGATAAGTCACACTTATCAAAGTAATTTTTATAACAGCGCTTTTTAGAAAGTGCGTAAAAATACAATACAGATTGATTTATGTTTTTACGGGTATAAATATAAAGTGGGGCCACCTTTCGTTTAGCTTTGAGGTTGTCGTAGTGGCGAGTGTCTCCAATGGAGTCTTTTTGTTTGAGCACGTAAGCAACTCTGCCATAGGTAAATGACAGAATTATCAGAGGCAACATGTACTGCATTACAACCAGCGAGTGGTTATATCTGGAATATAGAATAGGATAAGGAATGTGGGTGATTTGAAAAATTAAAGTTTACACTCCAAAAAAGGATGGATGTCCTACTGTCTCCGTCCGGAAATTTGTCTGCCATACATAATCTAAAATTACACAAAAAATTTAATAACTTTTTGAATTTTATCAAGTATTTGT
Source organism: Ditylenchus weischeri (assembly GCA_029231635.1). Classification (NCBI taxonomy): domain Eukaryota; kingdom Metazoa; phylum Nematoda; class Chromadorea; order Rhabditida; family Anguinidae; genus Ditylenchus; species Ditylenchus weischeri. The sequence continues at coordinate 32,710 of JAMRYI010000742.1, read as the reverse complement.
GCACAGTCAAATCTCGATTCAATGTCGCCAAGGAGACTGCCAATACCGTATTATCTCTAATAAGCGCCCCCTCTCTAATAAGCGCCCCCCTCTACTTTGAGGGTCTGTATCTCGGGGCAGAGCAAATATTTTGCAGAGCTGTTTTTCGCGTTTTCTTAACTCCCACGAGCTCTACCGATTCCGCTTTTTGGATTTTGGTTGTGCACCCAAAAGTTTCGAGATCGACCCAAAATTTTTCCGATTTTCGGTTGAAAAATAAGCGCCCCGGGGCGCTTATTAGAGATAATACGGTATGTAACCATTAATCGAGTGGAACATTACATCGAGAGGTAACTGAAGCGACAGTCTTTCTATATGCTATGAAAATTTTACTGAACAAAAAAAACTGCTTTGTTAGAACCTAACCAAGTTGATGTTTTTTTAAATTTTGCATACCAATAAGTTGGAATGTATTTGGGTATGAAATGTTGGGAGGCGAGGAAGCCACTGAGTAAACACCAGAGGCGCACCTCTATTAACTCAGTTATTTTTTTCGGTAATACAGTCAAACCTCGTTACAGTGCGACCCTGGGGACCGAAAACAGTTCGCACTATAACGAGACTCGCACTATATCGGGATCGAATCATATCGGGACTTATAAACCAAAATGGTTGGAAAGGCACTATATCGAGTTTTGCACAATGTTCAACAAAAACTCTTTTATTCTAGCAATAACATTAATACATAACTTTTAACAAAAAATATTAGCGGTTGGACAAAATAAAATGGGTGATTTTCGGCTGCAGCTGTTTCTTTCGGCGCTCTTCATAAAAATAGTCATCCAGTTGATCGGTGAGGCGGAGCACAGCTGGATCCCATGAGTTCTCTTGCACATATTCTAATTCTAATAATTCTAAATGGCTCTGCGCCTCTTGACGGCTGATCGGCGGCTTCTCTACTTCAACTTCTTCGATGTTCAATGTCTCACTGTCGCTCATCGCGCTGTCCTTTTCAATTTCAGTTCCTCTTGAAACCTCCTCCACAATTTCGGCCAACGAGAGAGTTCCACCTAAAAGCATTTACGTGATATAGAAAAAATATTTATTCAAAAACCTACAAGTTTCCACAAACTCGTCCACGTTCATGAAGTCGTCCATTAAATGCCTTCGCGGTGGCGGTGTCCAACTGTGGTAAACACCAGAGGCACACCTCTATTAACTTATTTATTTTTAACTCATAGTCGACTGGAACCTTGCAGTTCTTGAAACAACGAGGCTTCGCCTCCGTGCCCGACATGTTTGCGCACACCAGAACTGTAATTCTTTCTTTCTTTTTTTGCCTCCCAAGCATTTTTCTCCTGTAAATAAATAAAAAGTAAACAATAAGAATGAGAGAAAAAGAGAACTTACCCTTCATAGCCATCGTCTTGTTGGGTAGGAGCTGCTAAAAAGACCTGTCTCATCCGCGTTAAAGATATCGTCTGCTGAATAGCTAGTCAAAGAGCCTTGCAAAATTTGTCGTTGTCACTCGCGTAGATATCCAATCTCCACTGCTCCAGCTTCGCCTTGCTCAGTTTCGAATCGAATGCCATGACGGTCCTTGAATCCCTTCATCCAACCATTACTTGCTTCAAAGTTGATGATCCCCACTTCAGCTGCGATAGCAAGTGCCTTTTCCTGTAAGAGGTTGATAAAGATCTTAAAAGATGCACAAAAAGTAACCTTCAGCAAATCTCCGCTCACTGGAACATTATTGCTTCGGACCTGCTTGTGCCAAACGGTTAAAGCTTCTTCCATCTGTTTATACTTTTCGCTTCCCTTTTTGCTTTGCTGCCATCCTCGATTGCTTCAAGAACTCCTTCTTTATCTTTCAGAATCTTGCGAATAGTGGTCTCCGGCATCTTGAAATTCTTCGCCTGCCTGCTCTTGTTGTTTTTCTTCTCGGCTGCTTCTATGATTTCTTTTTTCTCTAGCAACGATATTACGCGACGCTTTTTAGGAGTAGCCATCTATAAATTCAGGATAAATATTCAATTGAGACTCTAAATTGAGAAATAGGCAGAAAAGTCAGCGAAAAGACAGCAACAAACTAATTTTTATAAAACGTAAGCAGAAACGTGATAAACATACATATTTTTAAAATTTTTATTTGAAAAATTTGCGATTACTAGTCGGGGCCGTCTAAAAGTCGCACTATATAGAGACTTGCACTATATCGGGACTAAAGTTAAACCTATTTTAGTCAAAAAACCAACTAAATCGAACTCAATGTCGCAGTATATCGAGTTTCGCACTATATCGGGGTCGCACTATAACGAGGTTTGACTGTACATTATTTTTTAAAATAAACTCCCACGGGCGTTCATATTTTAATCTCTTTTCAAACTCCAGGTAATCTAAAAGTTCCGTGTCCCAAGTAAAGACGGGTAATTAGACCATAAAGGGATATTACGCCCGGGCTTTGGTCAAAAAATTCTAAGCCCGGAAATTGTCGAATATAGAGTTAAGAGTAGTTCCATATTAATTAAACAGTCGAAATGCCTATATTTTATCGTAAAAAGGTAGAAAAAAACATTGAAAAATCCTACCTGTCCTCAAAAATATTGTATGGCTGGTGTTTGTAGGTAGGGTCAATTTCATTTTTGAGTTCAATAAAGTAGAGGACTTCAACGTCGGATATTCCCAAGGCTGGAAGGCCACAAATAAAGGCTAAAATCCAGATTCCAGCTATGATGGAAATTGTGCGCCCTCTGCCTGGTCTTCTTCTCAGGGGGTAAACTATAGCCAGATATCTGGATAGCAACAATGTTTTTTAAAATTAATCGATTTTGAGCAGAACCACCTGTCAATACTCATAACAATCATAGTGAACACAGAAGCACAGATGGGCGTGATGCCCATGAGGTTGTTGAAAGCACAGTGTGCTTTGGAGAATGCCCAGTAGTAGTACAAATTGTAGGTGCCCGAGAAACCCGTCTGAACCAAACAAACTAATAATTTTAAATGAAAGCCGTGAAATTAGATTGTCGACTCTTTAGAGTTCACAATCTATAAGCAACACTGAATTTGCAAAATATAGCAAACAATTTATAATTTCCAGCACCTTTTTCCAATTTCAGCTAAAAATTATGAAATCCAAAACCTAATTTTTTGCTCATCTAAGGCTAATTTTGTATGCAGAAAATGGGCATCTACAACTAATTTGGGCCAAACGCGAAAACTTTTAACCTAAATACAGTAGATCTTCTAATAAAAGCCGATCTTCTTATCCCCGCCTCCTCTACGGATCTACAGGGTGGGGCAGCGCAAATATTTGGCCCTATACGACAATAGGTCCCATTTTTTGCCTTGGTCCCCCCTGTTGATTTTTTTTTATTTTTTGCTTCTATTTTAACCAATTTTATTTTCTTCTTTCGGCGACACATTAACATTCATAAATTTTCACGAGTTGTTCAACAAATTTTCTGAAATAATTCTGATTTCTTGCACGACAGTTCTGACGAAAAACGGCTTCAGCAATGTACGAGGCGAGCAAATTATCACTGGTTCCATAGAGGCGCTTGATCTTATGTTTCATATGATCAAAAGAAATAAAAATAAGAAATAAAAATAGAAATAAAAAAATTCATAAGAAATAAAAATAAGCAAAAATAGATTCGAAAATAAAAATCAGCGAAAAAAATCAACAGGGAGGACCAAGGCAAAAAGGGGGGACCAAGGCAAAAAGGGGGGACCAAGGAAAAAAACAGCAGGGGGACCAAGGCAAAAAATGGGACCTATTGTCGTACAGGGCCAAATATTTTCTGTCGCTGTTTTTTGCATTTGACTAACAAGGGAACCTCGCAAACTTGTTTTTCATTCGCCCAGGAAAGTTTGATCTCATTAGATAGCCAGTATACACGGCTTTCAATTAAATCCGTTGAGATCTCGGGCCCATAGGCCGAAAAGTTGGGATAACAAGGCTAGTAAAACATTGAAAAATCACAGGGGAGACCAAGACATTTTTTTTAATTTAAAAGGGGGAAGACATTAATTGCCTAGGTCACAGGTTCGAATGAACACCTTATTTTTTTAACCCATTTTTACACTTTATTTACAAGTTTGCTGTCAAAAAAATCCTCACACTAATTTACATCTAATTTACAAATCCTCACAATAGTTTTTGCAGCTACAGCAGCTGAAAAAAATGAGGTGTGCCTCCAGTGGTATTGAAGCCTGTGACCTAGGCCATGAATGTCTCTCCTCTTTTGAATTCAAAAAATTCCTTCGATACAGTCCACTCTCCATTTAGTGCAGTCCCAAAAGGCCGCCTAGGGTTCAAATCTTTTTTATACCAGATTTTGAAGAATTTTGCCAGTTGTCTTAGGTTAGTCTTATCGGAAATATTAATATTAATAATTTTTTAATTAGTCTACACGGGTCATTTCGAGAAAACTGTTGTCATTTACAAAAATGACCGGCAAAATCAAAATCCTTGCAATATCTTATATAGTATTTGGCATGTGTGGGTGGGTAACGCTTTTTTACTTCGAAGGCCAGAACGGGTCGTAGATAGCGAAATCACTTTTGTCGCTAATACCATCGTGTTCCCCAGAATGTCAGCTTTCGTTTTACAAAAAGAACAGGCGAAAAAAGTGTTCTAATAAGGGATATACCTATTTTTATGAATGAAGTCATAGCCCCTCATTGAAATTTCGAAATACTATAGAGGCGCCGATAGGCACCTGTGGTCCCTTGTATTACGATAAGACTGACGAATCAGATTTGGTAAAGTTTTCAAAATATATGCGAAAAAATGTTGTACCCTAGGCGGTAACGATTATTTTGGGGTTACACTAAACCGAGAGTGGATTGTATAAAGACCACTGCGGACCGTCTTAAATTTCATCATATTAAGGGTTTCGTTGTTTATCGAGATTTGACTCATCTACAAATTATAATTTAATTAAATGCAATTAAATGTTGCTCGTTTTACTAATTTCTTTGTTTCTCACTAGCTGAGAAGTTCTATTAAACCAACTTAAATTTTTCAAAGCTTGACAAACCATACATTTAATATTGTAATTGATAAGTCAGAAATGGCCAGATTTAGCAGGTAGTAGTTGGTCACTGTTCTCTGTAAATTCAACAAAATAAAATTGAATTAGTTTGACTAAGCATTAGAATAAAGACTACCATGCGCTCGTGTCTCAGTACAATCCTGTAAATTTGTCTATTTTTTTCTCATTATCAAAATGCTCAAATCTGAATATTAATTTGTTGCAAAAAAAACTTGCCAAACTACGGCCAAATTTCCGGCACAAGAGAGTAGAATGAGCAGTGAAAACATGGCAATATAGAAGAGTTGGATGGGTAGTGGGTGTTCAAACGGGAACTTCATACAGTGAAATATGCCTGAATTGGCTCTGGCCAAACTGTCACAGTCACATCTGTCCAAGGTCAATTTATCTTCCACCCTAGAAAACAGCAACATAATGTACCGTAAATCCTCTAATATAAGACTTCTTTGATTCAAAACATACTTGGCATTGATTTGACCACTTTGAAGAATTTATGCAAATTACCACCTATTTTGTAGCTCATTTCACTGGCTACAAAATGGGTGGTAATTTGCATAAGAGCATTCTTCAAAAAGTGCGTCAAAAATACAATGCCAAGAACACGATTTTGAATCAAAGGGGGGGGGTCTTATATTAGAGGAATTACGGTATTAGGGTTGCCCCCAAAGATGTCTTGGTCCCCATGTTTTTTGGGGGTTTTTTTAAATTTTGCCTTGGTCCCCCTGTGGTATTCGACATTGTATTTTTTCGAAATTTGTTATTAACCAAATCTTTTGCTTTTCTTCTACAAATTGAAGAAAATAAGCAGAAAAAGAAATAAAAGACAAAAATAAAGTTTTTGAAAAAAACAACAATGGGAACAAGGCATTTTTTTCGTTGGCTACCTCAATACATATAGAGCAAAAAACTGGATAGGACGGTGGTGCCCAACGGTACCCAACAAAGTTGTTCAAAATACGACTCTTCAATTATTATTTTGTTTTCAATTATCATTATAATAGTTATCGGTTATCGGTTAACCGGCTTTTTTCGAACCCGGTTAGTCGGTCGGTTAATTTTCCTTAAAAAACCCGGTTGGTCGGTTAACCGACCGCGTCCTACCCTAGTTGGAGCCCTTACCATTTTACAGATAGCTCGTCTCGATGAGTCAAAATGCACTTTGGATTGAATATTTGTGTAGCGTTGAGTACATGGGTGAGCATTGTAATGCCGAGCCACAGCACTATTGCTGCTAATAAGATCCAATCAATAGAGTTCTGCTTCAGGTGCTTGAATCAATTAATAGGCGTGCTAACAATCCAAAATTGGCTGTGCTGCTCTAATTGCTAATACATTTGTGCTAACGAAACAAAAGAAAATCAGCTAGTTTTAGAAATAGACTCGCTGCTGGCCGCCCACTCCTTAATAGGGACCTTGCAATTCACTCATACACAACAAACTTTGATTGAAATGTCTGTATTAAATTACCGTATTTTCTCTATTATGGTCCTTCCCTGAAAGTGACAAAATCTATCTAAGGAGTATTTTTTACATATCATTTTGGAGCCATATTTCGTTCAAAACACATAAGAGAACCGTTCAAACTGTTTCCTTCAAGCCATCTTAAAATTTTTCAGTGTTTTTTCGGTTGCAGTTTCGAATCCCGCCCCTACGCAGAGTGCTCGGATGGAGGATATCTTATATAGTATTTGGCATGTGTGGGTGGGTGGGAGGTTAACGTTTTTTCACTTCGAAGGCCAGAACGGGTCGTAGATAGCGAAATCACTTTTGTCGCTAATACCATCGTGTTCCCCAGAATGTCAGCTTTCGTTTTAAAAAAAAGAACAGGCGAAAAAAATGAGTTCTAATAGGGGATATACCTATTTTTATGAATGAAGTCATAGCCCCTCATTGAAATTTCGAAATAACTGTACTGTACTTTACTATAGAGGCGCCGATAGGCGCCTGTGGTCCCTTGTAACATCATATTCGTGTTCCCGTGTTTTTTGTATTCTGAGCAAAAAATTTTTTGGAACCACAGGGGGAAATAGACTCACTGCTGGATATCTGATACCCCAAAACATTAATAGCCATTTCGAAACTCAACGTGTGTAGACTCGAAAAGCACATCAATTGTTGTCATATGTGACAGTTAGCCTTGGCTAGATTGAATTTGGTGTATGGGGGCAAACTCGAACCCGGGGTATCATGGGGTTTTTAGTCAAAACTTCATAATTTAAATTGTCGCCTTTTGAATTTTTTAAGGGAATAAGAGCTGTGTTGGGAGGGAAAGGAAATAAAAGGGGCCACTTTTATGGCACAATGATAAAAAAAGTAGATGATTGCATTTTTTGGCTGTCTTACCATGTTTTTCAATATGGGCCGTGGCAAAAAGAGACTTTATATGCATTTTATGATCAAGAGACTTACTCGGAATTATGTCTAGGGTAAGTGAGTGCGCGCATCTCTAGCTCTCAAGCACCCTGAGTCCCCTTCGGAGGTGCAGGGTGCTTGAGACTCTTTTTGCCTCTGGATGCATGAAGGAGTATGCATACCAGAGTAATTTTATGCGGTAGGCCACATTATTCAAAATTATGTTCAACATCTTCTTGTTTGTGGGCCCTGTGTGATTAGAGCCCCCTTTTATTCCCTTCCCCTCCAGTGATGTAACCGCACCGGTGAGGCACCGACCCGCACCGGCACCGGCAGGTGCGGGTGCATTTGTGTTAGCTGTGTTATTATTGTCTGATTCTTTATTAAAATTTTAGATGTTTGCCCAGCAAAAGTTTGTATTTCTCTTCTGTTTGTTGGCCTTACCATGTCCAACAACTTCCTCTCCCATAAATCTCGGCTTCAAGCAATTTGTGATGGCAGAGTTATTTGAGCTAGAACTCCAACTGCAAAGCCTGATGGATGAGCTAAAAGAGGTTATTGGTGGATGTTCCGAGATTTACATCACTGTTCCCCTCCCTATAGAGCCCTTATTTCCTTTGAAAATGTAAAAGGCTCCAATTTAAATTATAAAGTTTTGACTAAAAAAACCATGATACCCTCTTGTGGTTCGAAATTTTTTTTCTGTTCTGAACTCAAGCCATTTTTTCAATGAGATGAATGAATTTTATTTTTGGTCGGTTTCGCCCCCAAGCTGATTTTTACGATGTAAAATTCATAGTTGGACCGCCGCCGGTGACACATTTTCGGTTACCCCCGGCTGTGCCCGGCGCTCATAGATGAAAGTGGTATGATCATCTCAAAAATCTATGACCGCCGGGAGTAACCGAAACAGTCTTATAAAAAAGAGCTTGGGAGACCAAGGCATCCAAAAAATAAAATTTTCATGGTTAAACATAAGAGGGGCTATACGCCTGTTTTTCTTCTTCGAAAAACATAGAAAAATGTTAAGATCGAGGGTCTGCAGAACACAGTTCCAACAGTTCCGTTGTCAGTGTTGAAATGCAAAAAAAAACTATTCGCAATACGTAAAAAATTGTGCATTAGAGAACCCTGTATTTAATTTGCTAATTCAACTATTAATAAACAAGGGACCACAGGTGCCTATCGGCGCCTCTATAGTATTTCAATGAGGGGCTATGACTTCATTCATAAAAATAGGTATATCCCCTATTAGAACTCATTTTTTTCGCCTGTTCTTTTTGTAAAACGAAAGCTGACATTCTGGGGAACACGATGGTGTTAGCGACAAAAGTGATTTCGCTATCTACGACCCGTTCTGGCCTTCGAAGTAAAAAAGCGTTACCCACCCACACATGCCAAATACTATATAAGATTGTTGAGACTATCTTACTGTTAACTAACAAATTTGATTTATTATTCTCAGCCATTTTTATAAAAAGCGTGACAAAGTTTTTTATATCCTGTGGGTTTTTCCTGCTGTAAATTCATCTTTTTATTAAAAAATCAGATATTAAACATTCTTAAAAGTTAAATAAATTCGGTCTATTCACTCATTCTTGCTTGTTAAAATTTTTAATATCACATTTTAATGAGGAGGAATTTTACGAGTTTGTAGAATTTGAAAATCTTTGTTAATTTTTTAAATAAAAATTTTTAAGAGAAAAATCGGACAGTGTGCAAGCCTACTTTTCAACCAAAAAATACTTTCAAGATGACCTAAGCGGTAAAAGTTGAATAAGCTACCAATTAAAATAATATTACACATCTATTTAAATCATCAACTCAAAGTGTTCACAACCAACAAAGCTTTAAACTTAAATTTTACATTGTATTTGTCAAAATAATTGTACTTCATTCATCAAAAATTAAACAATTGTATTGTAATTTCAGTCATTAATAAATGGGTGTTTTTTACACATGGACTCACACAGTAGTTTCACTGTGATAAGTCTAGGTTTTAAAAATTAAAAGTGAAGATTAAGAAAACAGTTGGTTAAAGTAGTGGCATCACCAAAATTTTCAATTTTTTTTCATATTTATTTTATGAACGCACAAAGTATGAGGACCATGCAATCAATGGTTGAAGGTTTCTATCAAATCGGCTGGAACACCATGAAGAGGGTTTCGCCCGAGTCAAAAGGCGCCCTAGGACAAAAGGCGCCTGACCCAAAACGCGCCCGCCCAAAACGCGCCCGCTTATAAAGGAATGCGGTTCAAAAGGCTCATTGACATTTGTTTTTTCTATTATCATTGCTTCTTAAATACTCTCGATTCGCTTACTCATTTATTGTTTTATCAGAAAGTGAAACAAATGGAAGCTCTACTGGCCAAGCCTTACGCTGCTCTTTCACATAAAGGAAAAAATAAGTTTATCCACCAGGGAAAAATTTACACAAAAAATTGCGATCTAAAAGGTGCCAATGAAGGAAAAGTCTCAGCGGTGTGATCAGAGAGGCATTGGCTCCAACGGGAGAGCATGGTTTAGTAAGGAAGGGCAGTTCATCAAGTAATTATAGGGGTCAAGTTGTTTTTGAGTTTTCTATAAGTATATTTCAGGCTCGTGACAAATCATGGATGTGAATCGAATCCTTCTCACGTCGCCGTTACCGCTATCAGGAATGAAGAGAAACATCTAGCTACGACTACTACAATGGTAATTGTTTCACTGCCGTTTTTCTTTTTCGTTTGTACTTTTCTTATTATAGCAAACAGGGCAAATCTTAGCGCAAGTCCGAAATCAAGCAAGAACTTCAGGAGTCCAGGATGCCATGCCACAAGTGAAAGCCAGGAAGAAGAGAATTAGAGGAGGTTTCAATTGATGGCTGCTATTGGCACCTGTGTTCTAATATGTACAAGCACCTCGAGCAAGAAGGACTTTCTGCACAGTACGACAATGATGCCCAGTTTGCTCATGAAGTCAGTCTTTTTTAATTTTTTTAGAAAATTAACCGTTGTCTTAAGTGTCGCAAAATTGTGGCTTTCTCATGTGTGCCGATCGCGCGACTCAATGAATGCTTCGCACCCCCATCTTGGGCGCTTTTTGTCCTAGGGCGCCTTTTGGGTCGGGCGCCTTATGTCCCATACCCCCATGAAGATAATACAAACTGGACCTTTTATGAAGATTGTTTGTAAAAACATCAAGAAGTTGATAAAACAAAAACGTGCAGCAGAGACATCGATTCCATGGGCACGCAAGTAGGTTAAGAAGCTACAATTCTGTCTGTACCGGGTGGAAGAAAAGTTCCCGCGATTTTTTTAAACAAATGTTTAGGCGTCAAAATTATTTCGAAAAATTCTTCCAAATACACTGTTTTATAGCCCTGTGTCTCCTTTTTCAAGTAGTATATAAAACTTAGCAGGATCATTTAGAGCAGCATTAGGCTCTAAACACTTGTTAGGTAATTTTGAAAAATTGACAAGCATTTCAATCACTTTAAATGATCAAACAATTATTTGATATTGAGCGTTACAAAAATATCTTACCATCAAGTTGTAGTAAAACGCAAGAGATACAAAAGCCATTTTACACGATTATCGAAAATTTTAATTATGAGATATGATCCTTTGAAAAAATCAATTTCTTTAAAAAATGACTAAATCCAAGATTTTCCAAGTTTTTGGATTTTTAGTCATTAAAAAATATTGATTTTTCAAAGAGCCATATCTCATAATTTAAATTTTCAAAAATCATTCTGTAAAATAGCTTTTGTATCTCTTGCGTTTTACTACAATTTGATGGTAAGATGTTTTTGTAACGCTCAATATCAAATAATTGTTTGATCATTTAAAGTGATTGAAATGCTTGTCAATTTTTCAAAATTACCTAACAAGTGTTTAGATGCTAACTTTTCTATAATGATTCTGCTAAGTTTCATGTACTAGTTGAAAAAGGAGAAGTAGGGCTATGAAACAGTGTATTTGGAAGAATTTTTGGCCCTATACGACAATAGGTCCCATTTTTTGCCTTGGTCCTCCCTGTTGATTGATTCCGCTGATTTCTATTTTCGAATCTATTTTTGCTTATTTTTATTTCTTATGATTTTTTTATTTCTATTTTTATTTCTTTTTTTTATTTCTTTTGATCATATGAAACATAAGATCAAGCGCCTCTATGGAACCAGTGATAATTTGCTCGCCTCGTACATTGCTGAAGCCATTTTTCGTCAGAACTGTCGTGCAGGAAATCAGAATTATTTCAGAAAATTTGTTGAACAACTCGTGAAAATTTATGAATGTTAATGTGTCGCCGAAAGAAGAAAATAAAATTGGTTAAAATAGAAGCAAAAAATAATAAAAATCAGCAGGGGGGACCAAGGCGAAAAATGGGACCTATTGTCGTATAGGGCCGAATTTTTCGAAATAATTTTGACTCCTAAACATTTGTTTAAAAAATCGCGGGAACTTTTCTTGCTCCCGGTAGAAACACCAAGACGCTGAAAGAACAATGAACGTTCAGTCCAGCAAGCGACATCAAGCTGAGAGCAATTCTTTGGATACGCAAGTATGGCAGCAGTGGAGGGGCAAAAATACTAAATCTAGACAAAAAATAAATTAAATGTTGGATGAAGCAAAGTTTCTCTAATAGAAGACCACCCCCTAAATTTTAACTAAAATTTTGAGAGATAAGGCCATTTTTCATTTACAATTTCAAGATTTTCAAGGGGTTAAAAACAAAAGCCCATGGGTTTCTATTAAAGAAAATACGGCATGGGCATTTGGGACATTTGAAGATCATTACTCAAAGTTATACGGTGAAGACACAAAAATGCAAAAATTTCATAAACAATAATTATAAAAGACAAAATCTTAGCAATTTATGGATTAGTTCTTTCAGGAACTACTTTTCCAAAACTTTTTTTGAAGAAGTATCAGCAAGAAGACAATCTCCAAAGCAAAACAAAAGTTTGATGTATTGAATTATAATCATCATGTCCCAGGGCGGATGCCTCTTCTTTGACTTGTTGACACATACACCACCCTGCTGCCTGTTAAGTGGATTACAAGGGTGGGGCGAGGAGGAGCATGAACTTATTATTCCGCCACTCAGATTCCCTGAATGTCCATGCCGACAAATTAGTTTAGCGGCTCAAAAACTTTGGTAGGAGGTGTCTTCCTGCTGCCTGCACATTACTAGTGGCAATTATTGCAGGATATGAGCGTTTAGGGCCTGCCTAAAAAGATCAATTTGAAGAAAAATTAATTACCGTATTTACTCTAATTTACCGGCAGTCTCCAATTTACCGGCAGTCTCTAATTTACCGGCAGCCTGGAGATAGGTTGAAAAATTTAACAGCAGTCTCTAATTTAACGGCACCCTTCAGGGCAATTTTATATAGTGCTTGTGGATTTTTTTTTAGCTTGATGCTTTTGAATTCGCGAGCTGGGGTCATGGAAGAAAGAGTCGAATTAGAAGAAATTGATCCTCAACAAGATGAAGAGAACGGGTATATTAGCGACGAGTCGTTGGATTTCGAAACGAATTTTGCCGTTTGAGTTGTTGTTCTTCATGCCACAAATTTCTTTGCCTTGGCACTGTCCGATTAAAATTTTTTAGTAAAGAAGATCGGAATATTCAACAGCAGTCTCCAATTTACCGGCAGTCTCTAATTTACCGGCACCCTGGAGATAGGTTGAAAAATTTAGCGGCATGCCGCTAAATTAGAATAAATACGGTATACAGACTAAATAGCCATGCGGAACTTCAAACCAAATTAGTTCCATAAAATTTCCGCCGTTAAGGCCTGTTCACAATGGTGACTGCAGCGTGTGGCTTCAGCGTGTGGCGCTGCAGCTGCATGGGTGTTCACAATGTGTCGCCACACTCCACACTCTGCAGCCACAGCCACACGCCACACGCTGCAGCTACACGCCACACTCTGTTCACAATGATCGCCACACTCTGCAGCCACCCGCCACACTCTGCAACCACACGCCACACTCTGCAACCACACGCCACACTCTGCAGCCACCCGCCACACTCTGCAACCACACGCCACACGCTGCAGCCACACTCTGTTCACAATGGGAAAAATTGAAGGTGCCCATTATCTTAATCCAAAACATCATCTTTATTTACTATTCAGCCCAACTATTCAGTCACTATTCAGTACTATTGAGTCAACAACAACACAACACAACAAGAACAACCATAAAAAATAAAATGAAATTACAAACATAAACACAAAGTGAAAATTTTCAAAAAACGCCACACTATTTTTAAATATTTTTGAAAGTGTGGCTGTGGCTGCAGCGTGTGGCTGCAGCGACAAATTTTTTCCATTGTGAACAGAGTGTGGCTGCAGCGTGTGGCTGCAGCGTGTGGCTGCAGAGTGTGGCCATCATTGTGAACACCCAATCGCCACACGCTGCAGCCACACGCTGCAGCCACACGCTGCAGCTGTAGCCATCATTGTGAACAGGCTTTTAATGCATTTTTCATCACTTATAGAATTTTTTTTTTCCGCCAAACAAATTTAAACTTTTTTCAATGTTTTTTTTTCAAAATTTGAACATCCTTATTAAATTCAGACCTTTTGAAAACAGTTTTTTAAGTTAAAGCACAAATCTCTCCAAAAACGCGCGGAATGGCTTCTTTTTAGGCTTGATCACGGGATTTTCATAGCATTCATTCAACCTCAGTTTTCTATCTCTGTGTGTGTCAGAATTACGCGCACTTTTTAAAAATTTGGCGAGGTAGCTCCTTGCCCGAGCTGTATTCTAGACACACATTTTTGCTCATCTAAAGACACATATATAAAAGGCCAATGACTTCAACAATCTCTTAAAAGTTTTTATTCCGTCCACAAATGCAACAACAACAGATAGCATAAATAATAACAAATGATCACTCAAAATGTTTCCCGTCGGCATCTTTACAGGCATTGATTCTTCTTGGAAAGTCCTCCACGATATTGTTGATTGTGTCCAAGTCCAGATTTGACCAGTCCACTTGCAAAGCACGCTTGAGAAATTCTGAAAAACATAAATTAGCAGCTTAAACACAATAATAGAAAACATAGCGGTCAAAATTAATCAAGAAGATGCATTTTTCATTTGATACAAAAATTTTGAAAAGAGTGCGCGTAGTTCTGACACAACGTGTATCTAAATTATATTAATTCATAATATGTCAAAAGATATAAAAGAGATTTGCCCTTCGATAAAAAAAATTGCTAGAAAAGGAACATGATTCCGTGACAAAAAATGTGAATCCCGTTTCGGGATTATTATCCCGGTTTTTTCGGATCCCGGTCTCTCATAAACATTTGTTTTGTATGTACGCCTGCGCTATATATGCATAACCACTCAAAAGATAAAGAGGAGATTTGCGCGTCTATTAAAGAAAACATCGTCAGGAAAGAAACATGATTCCGTGCTAGAAAACACAAATCCCGTTTCAGGATTATTATCCCAGGTGATCAAGCTTACTTCTTTTATCTATTAGAAGAAATTTACCGGAAATTCAAAAAATCCTAAAATTTGATAAATTTTTGACTCAATGGCTGAAATATTTTAAAAGTCATACACCTCAGACGTCTACAAGAAAGATCTATTCCACCTTCGTAGAGCTTTGCAATATCCAAATCGCTCGATTGCTCCAACTTTCCAATATCGCTCACACGGTGCGGTGCCAATGCCAACTTTTACAAATTTACAACACTGGCAGTCAGTAGTCAGGAAGAGGTAGGTAGAGGAAGGGTACCCAGTAAGAAGGTAGATAGGAGGGGTATGTGCCCAAGAAGGGGTTATCAGGTGGGTATGTGACGGATTAATATTAATTAAAATTTTGGGATATTTTACAGAAGTTCGTACAGCCGACGTATTCAATTCTAGAGGTTTGTCGTAGTGCAAAAAACGCATGGCTTCTTTGAACATGTGCTGTTAAAGACCAGAGATACTCAAGCTGTGGTGGGTGGTTAGAGCAATCAGAAAAAAGCCTTGCCATTAAAGGAAGCACAGCAAAAGCTAAAACAGCAGCTAGGTTTGAGAGTCGTGGAATCAGAGAAAATCCTGCGCTCCTATACACATTGATTTGTTAGGAAATATGGCAAGAAAAACACTGTCAATACCACATTATTATTTACTATTGTTTGTTTGGCTGAGCTTTGTTTTTCAAAATACCTGTATTGTGTAACTGACGTTTTGTGTAACCAGCAAGGCCAATTAATTGGCTTTGGTGGGTGAATGCAAAAATAAAAAGATTGACTGTGCAATTTTATTAGAAAAATGGGTGCTGTTCAACAATTTAAGACATCAGATAAAAGTTGGGTCGAAACTGAAAAGTGCCGTCTTTTTTAAGTATTAGAGAGAAAAGTTGGGTTCTACCGGAGAATCCGGTCCCATTTTTGCCTTGGTCCCCCTGTTGTTTTTTTTCCTTGGTTCCTCCCAAAAGTTGAATAGTGCCAGATATCTAAACAATTTTTTTCAAAGTTATAACGCTAGGTAGCCCTGCGAGTCTAGTTTCTAACGGCGTATCATTTGTTGCAAGATCTTTGCAAAATCTGGCACAAAAATGTTGAAGTATGAAGCTAGTCGGTAATATAATTTGATTCATACTTTTATCTTTTTGTGCCGTTAGAAACTGGAGTCGGAGGGCCACTTGATGGTGTGACTGAATGAAAAAAAGACGGCACTTTTCAGCTAAAGGACGGCGCTTTTCAGTCAAAAGACGGCATTTTTCAGTTTCGACCTAAAAGTTGATCGAAAAATGCGGATAAGGGATAAGAAACCAAGCTTTTCTCTCTGATTTTTCCCAAATTTATAAGGACTGGACCTGACTGTGACCTAGGCCAACTTCTATGATTTTTTTCGCGTATTCTTGTAGAGCGTACCCAAGTTTTTGACAAATCTGGCTTCCTTGATCCAAAAACCTACAAAAAGTAGAATAATGGGCTAAAGTACACTGTTTGGGGTAGCTCAAAAGTGCGTTTTTTAAAGGGAAAGTATGTCTTAGGCCCTAAAAACGATGTAAAAGGTGAAAAAAAAGCGTGGGAAGGACGTTTTTCGAAAAAAAAATTTCTCGATTGCCTTGGTCCACCCTGTGATTTTTAGTCATTTTTGCCTTGGTCCCCCCTGTTGTTTAGGCAACTGGAGCTGTGCAAAAAGAGACTCTATATGCATTTTATGATCAAGAGTACTTCTCGGAATTATGTCTAAGGTAAGTGGGGTAAAGTTCGTTATACCGCCCCCTCGCGAAAGTGCTTTTTGACCACTGGCCGTTCTTTGTTCTGTCAGTTTTTGGACTTTTACATTAAAAATGACCAAAAACCACAGGGGGACCAAGGCAATCGAGAAAATTTTTTTTTTCGAAAAACGTCCTTCCCACACTTTTTTTCGTCTTTTCCATCGTTTTTAGGGCCTAAGACATACTTTCCCTTTAAAAAAGCCCACTTTTGAGCTACCCCAAACAGTGTACTCCTGCCGAATAATGGGCCGAATTGTGGTATACGTGTGGTATTTGCCCAAAATCACTACAATTCTTTTTTCGATGTTTTATTAACTACATTTATGTACGGGCGACACTTTTTAGCAAAAAAAATTAACCAAAATTTAACTTTTCGCCTTTCGAGCGATGGTAAACAATCATTTATTAGGGTATTCTATAAGTTTTCGTCACTGGAGCTAGGCCAAAAGAGTCCAAAATGAAAAAATATTCGAAATAAAATATTACCAAAATAAAAATATTTTAAAAATATTTGCTTATGTTTTGCGCGTTGTTCTGAATTTTCTGTTTAATTTCATTTCTTTGGAGCTGTGGTCAGGGGTTCGATCGCGAATTTCTAAAATAAAGGCATCTAGTGTCAAAAATAAAGGCAATTTAAGGGAATTTTCACCAAAATAAAGGCAATTTAAAGGCATGTTGTCCCTATGCTTCAAACCCGACAAAAATCAACAAAAAACAACTTTATTGACGAACAACATATTTTTCTCCCCCCTTTCCTGCTCTTTCTGCCCAAGAAAGTAGTCATAACTTTCATAACATTCGTCAAAATGTGCCTTTATTTTCAAAAAACATTAAAGGCAACATTTTCAAATTAAGGGCAATGCCTTTAATTAAGGGATATAATCGGACCCGTGATCATAGTTGTGCATCTCCGAAAAACCACCACCGCCGCCACCGCCGCCTTATTAGTCCACCGCCACCGCCGCTGCCGCCCTTATATTCGCCGCCGTCGCCGCCGCCACCGCCGGCGGTAGACTTATTTTCGCCGCCGCCGCCGCCTGGCGGCGCCGCCGGTCCAACTATGGCGATCCAACTATGTCTGTGATGCTAGATTCATTAAGAACTTGGGCACGCTTTTCAAAAATTAACGAAAAAGTTGCTATAAAACAGGGTACGTAACTTAAAATTTTGAAAAAGTACATTGGTCAAAAAAAGTACAATTTGGTCATTTTCGTCAAAATGCCATTTTAACAGTGCTTATTGCTATTTCGAAGAAAAAAGATTTTGACTAAAAATTTCAAAAATAAAAAAAAGATTTGGTCCAAAAAGTACAAATCTTTTCAAAAAGTACAGTTACGTTCCCTACCATAAAAAGTTTTCATATCTGCGGATAACAGTAGTAAAAGGGTAACCGCCTGTACTCCTTGTTGCTCTCGTTTGTTCCTTTTTTCAGCCCTCGGCTAAGTTTTAAGTTAAAGTAATTTTTGTAAAGGATTTTTAACATATTCTTATTTCAGATTTCATAACAATTGTATTTTACAAAAGAATGTGGCAGTCTTTGCATCTCTTTACAAAATATTACAATTTTCTTGTGATATTGATAGTGCTTAGCAATGTTTTCATGCTAGGTAAATGCTGCATTTATTTTCTGTGTTCTACAGGGTGATCAAACTTTTTCTCCCACAATTGTTTTGCCCATAACGTTTTATTGAAAGGCTCAAATTTTGTGTTCGACCACCCATTCGAATGCCCTAGAACTGCCATTTTGTTTAAAAAAAGAACGTAGCTTTTGGCAACTGGAACCCAAGCTGCAGCTATTTTATAAATTTTTGAAAAATTCAACAAGTTATCAACAAAGGTTTATTCAAGGAACAACAGTAGCATTTTTTATCTGGTCTCCACACTTCTTCCATTTCTTTCAATGCAAATTTCTAGCCGGTGACAAAAGTTATTCATAGCTCGATCGATCATATCCTGCAGAATTTGGCCCATTTCTTCGACGATCCGTTCACTCAAAGCAGCAAGAGAAGCAATAGGCTGATCCGTGTAAATCCGACTTTTCACGTAACCCCAGCAAAAGTAATCCATCCAAGTTAGATCCGGAGACCTTGGCGCCCATTTTATTGGTGCGGGATTACGGCCAATCCACCTACCAGGAAACAGCTCGTTCAAAAAATTCCGAACCTGCAGTCCCCGATATCACAAAGAATTAAATTTGATAAAGTTTAAAAATAGCTGCAGCTTGGGTTCCAGTTGCCAAAAGCTCTACGTTCTTTTTTTAAACAAAATGGCAGTTCTAGGGCTTTCGAATGGGTGGTTGAACACAAAATTTGAGCCTTTCAATAAAAAGTTATGGGCAAAACAAATGTGGGAGAAAAAGTTTGATCACCCTGTACATTTACATAGTCAAACAAAATCCAAAAATTATTTAGGTAATTCCTTTCCACTAACGTCGAACTCAGGACAACCCACTACCTCGTTAGAGCCGACCGACATTGAAAATATGTACTCAGATGATTTTTTTAAAACCCTCCAACATCTGGCCAAAAACAGTTTCATGCGCAAAATTGCTAGCCAATCAGGTAACTTTATTCATATTTGGATTTTTTGGATTTCACTGACATACTTATTTCAACATAGTCTCTTCACTACGATCTTACCATATAAATGAACCAGGGAAACATAAAAAAGGTAGAGTTA
The DNA here is from genome assembly GCA_029231635.1 of Ditylenchus weischeri. Lineage (NCBI taxonomy): Eukaryota > Metazoa > Nematoda > Chromadorea > Rhabditida > Anguinidae > Ditylenchus > Ditylenchus weischeri. The sequence goes on along the minus strand of JAMRYI010000742.1, from coordinate 13,414 downwards.
TAAGTATTTATTGGCTTGTAACATATGTTTTGTCTATCTTTTACGTGTTTTATTATTATTTGGAACAAAAACAACTAACTAAAAGTGCTCAATGGGAGCTTTAATTGTGCTTTACTCATTTTTTTTCATTCTTAAAAAAAGCTCTTTAAAGTGATTTAGAGTGTTTTAGGGTGATTCGGAGTGGTTTGGAGTGGTATTTTTACCGCACAATTACTTTTTCACAGAAGTCTAATCCTCCTTTAGCAAACCCCGAAAAACGTATATATATGACAAAACTCTGAACCATTTGACTTATTTTCTGATTAAAAAAATTGTTTTTTCGCAAAATTTTGAGTAAAGATACAAAATTTTTCAAAATTTGAAACAATGTTGTCGTTAGATCTTTTTAAAAAGATTCTTCGTTGGTGCTGTCGCTGGCATAAAAATGTTTTTATAAAATGCAGGGTGCTTTTTGAATTTCCCCGATTAAAAAACAGTTAATTCAGTACTTTATACTTGATACCGTATTTTCTCTAATAGAAGCCCCCTCTGGAGGCTGAGTGAAAAATATAAGCCCCCTCTCTAATATAAGCACCCCCCTCAAAATAAAAAAAGAGTTTTTTTTGGATTCGCACCATTTTTACTGGCAATTTTTGTGTGATTCATTATATTTGTCCTTGTTGATTGTGTGCTGTTCATTTTTCGTCGCTCCTGCTTTTTTCACTTGTTGTCTTTTTCTGTTGTGTTTCTGTTTTAATTTTTTTCTGTTTCAGGCTAAAAGCGATAGACAAGATTCGAGATACCTATGCCAGCGATGGATCTGCCGATGAAGACGAAGTGATCAACTCAAGGAAGCGCAAGGCTTATTTAACAGAGTGGAAATTGGAAGTGGTCAAGCATGCAAGGTATATATAATATATTGATTTTTGTTTATAATTTGTTTAAATATGCACCAAAAATAATAATTTGAAAAATTTGATACTTTTATCATACAAGTTTTGTTTAATAATTTCAAATGGATAAATGTGCATATTAATTAAAAATTATGGTGCTGGGACAAACATAAGTACCTTTTTAGCGATCAATCTGCAGCTGGGAAGGGTAAGAAGCAAATGCACGGTGGTGGAAGGCCTCTCCAATTTCAAGATCTCGACAAAGAGCTGGCAACATGGGTGCGTGAACAGCGTGCAAAGAAACTTCGAGTGTCTCGCCGAATCATCCAACAACAATCCGGGAGAATGTTCAGTGCAGAGGAAGATGGTGGGCAATTTATGGTATTCACTTTTATTTTATATTTTCAGACAGATCGCTAACCTAAATTATTGTAGGCAAGCATAGGATGGCTCTCCAAGTTCCTGTATCGCCACAATTTCCGACTGCGCGTCCCAACAACAGTGTGTCAGAAGTTTCCAGCCGACTATACTCAGAAATTGGTGGATTTTGTCGTCTAGGTGTCGCAGCTCAGAACCAAGAACAAGTTTGTATTTTATTTTTTAGATCGTTGTTACAACTGTTTATGTTCTTTCAGCTTCCAATCGATTTATGCCTGTGATGAAACTGCGGTATGGCTGGATCCTGCTGGAGGCAAATGCATTGACGAAAAAGGAGCAAAGGAGGTGTTCATTCATTTTTAATTTTTCTAGTATATTTCTAAACTTTTTTCAGGTATCCGTGCTAACAACTGGCCACGAAAAAATGAGGGTTACTGTGATGCTGACTGCCCGCTCGGATAGAATCAAGTGTAAGCCTTATGTTCTGATGCCAAGAAAGCGCACAGTGCCTGCAATCGTCGATAAATTCAAAGGAAGACTAGAGCTCTGTTGGAAGGGAACAAATTGGATGAACGCGACCTCACCTCCGACTATCTTGACAAAACTTTTCGGAAAACGCTTGCTCGTTGGGGACTCGTTCCGATGCCATATATCCGAAAAAACCAAAAAAAGTTGGGGGAGATTTTTATGCACACTGCTGTCGTTCCGGTGGATGCACCAAATTCATACAAGTTTGTTTTTTTTGGTTGATTTGGTTGTATTATTTTTATTCTCATGTTTCAGGCATCTGATGTTGTGTGGAATGCCCCTTTCAAAGCCGAAATCCAAGAGCAATACAACATTTGGATTGTGATTGTGATTTTGAATATCCTCATCCTTTTCTTTTTTCAGACTGTGTTATCACAAATGCTCTCTATGGCAGTAAAGACGACGATATCCACTGTTTCAAGGATCATGGGACGGTTTCGGAAGGAAGACAAAAGCTGCAAGACGCCCGCTTCGCTGCAATGGATGATCTACCTACTCTGGAAAAAGCCGACTCGGATGAAGACCAATCTTTCAACATTGAGTTCTAATTTTGCTTGTTATACAGATATGTTATTCTGATTTTGTTTGTTGATAATTGAAATAAATATTTAGTGAAAGATTGTTTACTGTACGCTATATATTTTAATGGAAAATAGTTTTACCAATAGCAGTTTGGCTCTAAAAATGCCCTTGAAATTGTATATAAGTCATTTACTCTCACAATTTTCACCCCATACCACCAATATTTAGTAATTTTTAGTCTTAGTACCAAATTGTAGCCGTGAATGTCAGCTACATTTAGGTTACAGACGGACGGGATCCCGACGGGATCCCGATCCCGCCCGATCGATTTTCGGGCAAAATCCCGTCCCACAATCCCGCCCGATCATTTTTTCAAAATCCAAAATATTACCTCTTGAGTATTACTAATTGAAGTGCTAGTTGCATGTCTGGGTACCAATTCAACACTTATATGTACACCTATATTAACTGTGAATAATGTTTAACTAGGGTTGTGAAATGGTAATTCACCGGTAAATTACCGATTCGTCAAAAGACCGGTAAAAACTGGTTAAATTCTTTTCGTAAAAATCGGTTAATTCGTTAACTATTTAACTATTTGGTTAACTATTTGACAGTATTCTAAAACTTTTGCAAAATCTTGTGCAGATTCGCCGAAATATAAAAATAGAACGATTATTTAAATGATTTCGCCGGAGAATTTGAAGCGAATTCGGCGAATTTGATTTTGCCGATAAATCGACCAACCATATATGAAACTTATTTCTAATTTACTGACATTAAATTGATGCTATCGAAGGTGGATTGTTACGTAAAGTTGTCGGTTTATCAAAAATTTTGGCTACTTTAATTAATGCCGAAGAATTCAGTAGACCAATAATATTTTGTTGGGTTTGCTACATACGTACAGTCAAAATTACGTTAACTTTTAGTAAAAAATCGGGCAGAATGACACCGTTGCGGCCCGTTTTCGAATTTTTGGATGGCAAGTCCCGGAAAGGTCTCTAATAAAGCCATTATAGAACGAATGATAAACTGAAAAACTAATAACGTAAAATCAGTTATGAACATATAGGAAAAACTGAAATTTGAACAAAACATACTAAATTTGAAAATGTTTACCTAATTTTGAGACACCCTGTACATACATATGTACGTAATATTAGAGCACAATTTTAAAAATTTAAGCTGACCAACATTTGAAATAGTCGAATAACATAAAAAGTTTCAGCTTTAAAATCACAAGTAAACAACGAGAACAAAAACAATGAAAAAAATTACAAAAAAGAAAAAGCAGTGAATAACAATATTTCAAGCATTTCCTCAAAATTTGGCAGTACTATAAAGATGCGAGAAAAGCACTTTTATGAAAATCCTGAAAATGATGCAATTCAGCAAAATAAAGGTTCTGCTACGGCGGAAAATGATGAAATTCATGCGCCTCAGGAAATAAAAAACTCTGAAACAACTGAAAATAATGCACCACACAAAAAAGAAAATATTAAATCAACTAAAAAAAATTCAAATCATGATAAAAAATTTTGAAACAGCCACAAATAATGAACCTTCTGATGAAGAAAATTCTACCACGGCCGGAAATGATGCATCTCAAAAAGAACAAAATACTGCTACTACCGAAAAAAATGAACCTGAGGGAAACTCATCTCACAATGAAGAAAATTCTGAAACAGCCGCAGATGAGGCACCTCAAATGAAGAAAATTCTGAAACAGACAGATGATGCACCTCAAATGAAGAAAATTCTGAAACAGCCACAGATGACGCACCTCAAAATGAAGAAAAGTCTGAAACAGCCACAGATGACGCACCTCAAAATGAAGAAAATTCTGAAACAGCCACAGATGATGCACCTCAAAATGAAGAAAATTCTGAAACAGCCACAGATGACGCACCTCAAAATGAAGAAAATCTGAAACAGCCACAGATGACGCACCTCAAAATGAAGAAAATTCTGAAACAGCCACAGATGACGCACCTAAATATGAAGAAAATTCTGAAACAGCCACAGATGACGCACCTCAAAATGAAGAAAATTCTGAAACAGCCACAGATGACGCACCTCAAAATGAAGAAAATTCTGAAACAGCCACAGATGAGGCACCTCAAAATGAAGAAAATTCTGAAACAGCCACAGATGACGCACCTCACGATGAAGAAAATTCTGAAACAGCCACAGATGACGCACCTCACGATGAAGAAAAGCCTGAAACAGCCACAGATGACGCACCTCAAAATGAAGAAAATTCTGAAACAGCCACAGATGAGGCACCTCAAAATGAAGAAAATTCTGAAACAGCCACAGATGACGCACCTCAAAATGAAGAAAATTCTGAAACAGCCACAGATGAGGCACCTCAAAATGAAGAAAATTCTGAAACAGCCACAGATGACGCACCTCAAAATGAAGAAAAGTCTGAAACAGCCACAGATGACGCACCTCAAAATGAAGAAAATTCTGAAACAGCCACAGATGACGCACCTCAAAATGAAGAAAATTCTGAAACAGCCACAGATGAGGCACCTCAAATGAAGAAAATTCTGAAACAGCCTCAGATGACGCACCTCACGATGAAGAAAATTCTGAAACAGCCACAGATGAGGCACCTCAAAATGAAGAAAATTCTGAAACAGCCACAGATGACGCACCTCAAAATGAAGAAAATTCTGAAACAGCCACAGATGACGCACCTCAAAATGAAGAAAATTCTGAAACAGCCACAGATGAGGCACCTCAAAATGAAGAAAATTCTGAAACAGCCACAGATGACGCACCTCAAAATGAAGAAAATTCTGAAACAGCCACAGATGACGCACCTCACGATGAAGAAAATTCTGAAACAGCCACAGATGACGCACCTCACGATGAAGAAAAGTCTGAAACAGCCACAGATGAGGCACCTCAAAATGAAGAAAATTCTGAAACAGCCACAGATGACGCACCTCAAAATGAAGAAAATTCTGAAACAGCCACAGATGACGCACCTCACGATGAAGAAAATTCTGAAACAGCCACAGATGACGCACCTCAAAATGAAGAAAATTCTGAAACAGCCACAGATGACGCACCTCACGATGAAGAAAATTCTGAAACAGCCACAGATGACGCACCTCAAAATGAAGAAAATTCTGAAACAGCCACAGATGACGCACCTCACGATGAAGAAAATTCTGAAACAGCCACAGATGACGCACCTCAAAATGAAGAAAATTCTGAAACAGCCACAGATGAGGCACCTCAAAATGAAGAAAATTTGAAACAGCCACAGATGACGCACCTCAAAATGAAGAAAATTCTGAAACAGCCACAGATGACGCACCTCACGATGAAGAAAATTCTGAAACAGCCACAGATGACGCACCTCAAAATGAAGAAAATTCTGAAACAGCCACAGATGACGCACCTCAAAATGAAGAAAATTCTGAAACAGCCACAGATGACGCACCTCAAAATGAAGAAAATTCTGAAACAGCCACAGATGACGCACCTCAAAATGAAGAAAATTCTGAAACAGCCACAGATGACGCACCTCAAAATGAAGAAAATTCTGAAACAGCCACAGATGACGCACCTCAAAATGAAGAAAATTCTGAAACAGCCACAGATGACGCACCTCAAAATGAAGAAAATTCTGAAACAGCCACAGATGACGCACCTCAAAATGAAGAAAATTCTGAAACAGCCACAGATGACGCACCTCAAAATGAAGAAAATTCTGAAACAGCCACAGATGACGCACCTCAAAATGAAGAAAATTCTGAAACAGCCACAGATGACGCACCTCAAAATGAAGAAAATTCTGAAACAGCCACAGATGAGGCACCTCAAAATGAAGAAAATTCTGAAACAGCCACAGATGAGGCACCTCAAAATGAAGAAAATTCTGAAACAGCCACAGATGACGCACCTCAAGAAGAAAATTCTGAAACAGCCACAGATGATGCACCTCAAAATGAAGAAAAGTCTGAAACAGCCACAGATGAGGCACCTCAAAATGAAGAAAATTCTGAAACAGCCACAGATGACGCACCTCAAAATGAAGAAAAGTCTGAAACAGCCACAGATGACGCACCTCAAAATGAAGAAAATTCTGAAACAGCCACAGATGAGGCACCTCAAAATGAAGAAAATTCTGAAACAGCCACAGATGACGCACCTCAAAATGAAGAAAATTCTGAATTGACCAAAAATAATCCACCTCAAGAAGAAAATTTTCTAACAATCGACAATAATGAACCTACTGATGAGAAAATTTTTGAAACAGTCGGAAATGATGCCGCTCAGGAAGAAGAAAGCCGCGCTTTAACCGAAAGTGATGCACCTAACGAAGAAGAAAATTCGGATACAACCGAAAATAATTTAATTAAAAAAAACGAAGATGATAAAAAAACCAATGGAAATAAAATATATACACCATCAATTCATTCATTTTTACCCCGGTTCAATCAAAATTTTCTTAAAATCAACATTTCTTCGCAATCTCCAGTAGTTATAGTGAACGAATTTCGTCCCTATTAACTTAGCTTTGGAAAGCAAAGAATTATTGCAGATACTCGCTTTCTAAAATTTTAAAAATTTTTATTCATTGACACGAAATTTTTCATTATGTGATTTTAAATAATCAGTCAAAGTAAAGCAATTAAGAAAAAAACTTAAAATTTTTTGCATTTTACTGTGTTTCGAAGACCCTGTTTCGCGAAACAGGGCATGTTTCACCGAAGTAGGGGGGAGGCTAAACAAAACTTTGATCGATTTTTGTTTATTTTATGAATAAAAACTTTTTGCAACCCCTCAATAATTTTTTCGTAAGGATGACAAGTTCATTTCTCAACTGCTCTGCATCATTTCTTCTTATAAAAATTATATTGAAAGTCTGTGATAAGTTCCAGCCTCAAAATCTAATTTTAAAAAATCCAACAAAATTCTTTGACGCATTTTAAATTTTTATTCTTGTTCGAAAAACTCAATTTTGTAAGACTCGCTAAAAAATTATTGTAGTTTTTATGAATAAAATTTTTTGCTACCCATCAGAAAGTGGTTTTCACTGGGGGTGGTTGCCGAACATTTCCGACAACCGAGGAAACTAATCAGCAACAGACAGAAACTTAGTTTAGGAATAAAATACGGATCATAATTAATTTTGGCTCATACTGATTTAATTTGTGAAAAGGCTGAAATATGCCACGAAAAAGCTGAAAAAGCTGTTCCACGAAATTTTTTTGTCGTGGTACCTTTAAGCTTTTTCGTGGCATATTTCAGCTTTTTGACGGGTTTTTCTTGGCATATGTCAGCCTTTTCGCAAACCAAATCAGTTTATGCCATTCATTTTGTCCGCTAATCTTTGAAAAAAATGCCCGCTAATTAATTATTGGCTGTATGTGAAGTGTCCGGCAAATCCAGAATTTTCCCGGCAAATTAATGAATTTTCCCGGTGAGTTTGTATAAGCTTTTATTCTTGGTCGATTTTCTTATCAATTTTTAATTTTTTTTTCAACCAGCGTGTAGCCCGGGATCTCAGCTTTCTTACAAGCCATCAGCTGACCAGATCAGGTTTCAAAAAGTTGGAGAAGAGGCCTTTGAATAGAGCAAATTTTTTCGAAAATTTGGTCCATGTGAGACCTTTTTCTCCAACTTTTTGAAACATGACTTAGCACACACTTATCACCAACACAATCAGTAATATTTAAGCTGTTAGATATAACAAGAATGCTAATGAAAACCATTAAAATTAGACTGGGTCTTAGGATTTTCACTGCCTTCCTATTTTTACACTCTTATAGAATTTTTCGCAGTATACTTGATAGAGTAACCACTTATTCAATAGCCAAGATTCTTAAGCATTTTTTTAGTGTAAAATGAAATACATTTATGGAATAATATTATATGAAATAACATTATTCATGAAATACATCTATGTTTCAAACAACCATGATCATTTATATTTATTCTCGTCACCACATACTGCATACATGAGATCAAAAATACAATACCATTTATTCAACTAAAGCACGAAAAACGACAAAACAAATGTTACTTGATTTCATTCATCCAATTGGTCCTAAGATGTATAAGCGCAGCTGTTTTCTTTGAATCCAGGCGATTTCCTGTAAAGTTACCCAGCACACATCATACTTATTTGCATGCCCTTTCACTTCGCGCGCTAGAAGCCGAAACTGCCAGCATCAACTAAGCAAACAAAGCAAGACGGACGAAGTGCTGAAAGTTCAGAATTATTGCTGGAGTTTTAGGAGACGAAAATAATAACTTTGCCTTTTCATTATTTTTCCAAAAGATCAAAGGATCTTTCAATTCAAAAGTCAATGACTTACACAAATTTGCGGAAATTATTTAGAAACGCAATAAAGCTATTGTTTCCACACTTTTTTTACTACACTAAATTTCCTACACTAAACGACTGATTAGAGACGACAGCGAACTTCAGCTGAGATTCCTTTAAATCATCTTGCAGCACTGCGTTACCATCATGTACAGTGCGTTTCATGATGATACGACACCCTCTATTTTCTTGAGAAAACATTATTATTTTTATTCGTTTAGGTTTTGTATCTATCATGTAAAAAACTGCAAAAAATCGCATTTCACATAAGAAATGGTATTTTTTTCAAACAGAAAAACTGTATTGCCGAAAAGGCAAAACATCAGAGTTTCATAATGATACGAAACTTTCGTAAAAACACGTTTATTGACCCTATAACATAACCATTTGCAGCAATAACAGCTTAAGAATTTAGGCCCTGAATCATAGCTACAATTCGGTATATCAGACTCACTTTTATAATTATTCTAGGAACAATTATGACCATCAACAAAAAAGTCTCGATTTCTAGTCAAAATCAAAGTAAATCTAAGGAAAATGGTTGTTTGGTCGCACAAATACTGACTTTTCTTAAAAATTTTAATATCAAAATATACCAGTTAATGCATTTTTGAAAGCTTAATAATTTCTACAAAATGACATGTCAGCCTTTTAAGGATTGCACAGAGCTGAGAAACGACGGTTGAATTTGAAAGAAGTGAAAATGTCTGAAAATAAGGCAAAAATAGAGGCTTTTCACTTTTTCAACTTCAACCGTCCGTTTCTCAGCCCTGTGCAATCTTTAAGAAAGGCTGACATGTCACTAAAAGTGTTTTTACGAAAATGTCGTAACATTATGAAACTCTGATGTTTCGCCTTTTCGGCAACATAGTTTTTCTGTTTGAAAAAAACACCATTTCTTACGTGAATGCGATTTTTGCAGCTTTTTACATGATAGATACAAAACCGACCCTACCGGAGTATCGACAAACATATCGACCTATCTACGGATAATAATAGCATTCCAACAACGCACTTTATTTCCCACACCAATAACATCAAATAAACATTTTTCAACAACATTAACTCATTTCCAGCGCCCTCCCTACTTGACTTGTTCGGCCTCTTTTTCTTGATTTCTGCAGTGGAGTAGATTTTGGCGTGATCAATTTGAGGTTCTCCAACTTGAGCACAGCATGTTTGTATGGCACATCAGTGATTCCAATCGGGCAGGTGCAGCTCAAGAAGTTCTCGTAGTAGTGGTGACGCTTAATATAGAAGTAGCATTAGGATCTAAACATCTCTGAGTCTGAAGGAAACAAACCTTAAGCTCATATAAGAACTCCCGGCGATCCTTGTACCACGACCACGTCGGAAAGGTGAAGTTTTCATCCGCTGCTCGCTCCTGAGTAGTCGCCGCCTCGAGCTCCTCCCACAGCTGTTCGATTGCCGGTTTCTTCCCTCTCACATTTGCTTGGTACTTTGTCGAAGGCGTCAGCCACACTCCCGGCTTGATACTGATGAACGGACGCTTTTCTTCTCTCAGCTTCATTATTCCCTTGCGTAGATTGCTCGTTGGGCTTTGGTCGATCTTCGGCACACCGGCTGGCTCCTAAACGCGTGTAACTATACCAACAATACTAACCAAGATAAAGGAAGCGTTACTTGTCTCTCGGAATCTTCACTCCAATCTTCGGCGATCTGCATCAATTGGAGGAGGTGTTTGAAAAACGGAGCACCTTCGGTAAACCCCCAGCAGTCAACTTCGGTATACCCCCAGCAGTCAACTTCGGTATACCCCCAGCAGTCAACTTCGGTATACCCCCAGCAGTCTAAGCCTAAGCCTAAAATATCTTATCATTTGATACAAGATTATCAAGAAAACAACTTATGTTTAGATCAAGGACATCTGATACGTCGAACAACATTGCGATAAGAATCTAAAATATCTTATCATTTGATATAAGATTATCAATATTGTCGTCCCACTGTCCGGCCCATTTCTGTAGTACCATTGGTTGTAGACCTCTCGCCCAATGCAGGAATTGATGAAATGCTCCTAGCCTGTCCAGATTGTTGCTGTCCTCCCCAAATTCTCCTACCAATATTGACAAAGCGTTCGGCGTCCAATACAAAACTCCTCCGTTGAGTGGGCTCGAGCTAGCAGGCGCACATCCTCCTGAATTTCTATAATTGCGCAAAATTAGAGACAAACAGTGTCTACAAATAGTACCAACCTCTGCCACTTGCTTCTGCGCTGCTGCATCCACTCATCAAACTGCTCCCTAGTTTCACATGTCGCATGTGTTTACTCCGGTAGGGTCGAATTTTTTAATCAGAAAGCGTTTATAAATGATTTTTTTATCGTATTGAGCAGAAAAAATGAGTTTGGGAGCTGATTTTGGGTCACTTTTCAAAAAATCCGAGTATGGGGGGACTATAATGGCTAGGCCCTTTATCGCTAATGTCATTGAAGAAGGGCGAATTCGGAAATAATTACTTCTAAAGTTCAATTTTTACAAAATATAATTTTCTAAATATCTACATCTGGCCAAATTTTGAACCACAGTAACGGATTTGAATAAAATATAATTGACCATAATAATCTTGCATCTCTTCTCAACATTCAGTCACCCGAAATTCATCGCCTAATTTCTGATGCCTTAGCAAGTAAGAACATCCGCAATGAATGTGATTAATGAATTTGGATACCGACAGGATGGTCGAAAGTCAAATCAAATAAGGTAGGATTTTCTTTTTACTTTTGGTAAAAGAGAGTGAGGATATTGTTTAGGAACATTTCGTACAAAAGTTGGTATCTTATCCACAGGCTGATGGTTCTGCATATCTGGTAAAGCTTTGACTCTTTCTTTGTTCTAGGTTCGCCTACAGTAAATTGCCGACAGGTAAATCTGACAGGTAAATTCGCCGACAGTAAATTCGCCGACAGGTAAATTCGCCGACAACTCTTGAATTTTTTACTTTGATTTTCATAATTTTATGATTACAGTATTTCCTCTAATTAAATCACCCGCTCTAATAAACGCATCCCCTCTAATTAACACCCCCCTTTCATTTTTGACTGGGGTTTCAGAGTTAAGGCCATTTTTAATTGAAAATTTTAGAATTTTTGTGGGGTTGAAAAATACGCACCCCTTCTGATGAACGCACCACCTCTAAATAACGCACCCCTGGACGAAAGTTGGAAAATAAACGCTCCGGTGCTTTAATTAGAGGAAATACGGTATCATGCTATTGTTACTGTAAAGAGAGCAGATATACATAGGCTCTTAGGAAAAAAGGGAAGAGGTGGCGGCGTAGTGTAATGGTAGCACATCAGCCCGGAAAACGGAAAGCTGCAGGTTCGATTCCCATTTTGCCTCATTCCTAAACTTTTCTTTACATACTGTTACGAAAAAGGTTTTTGAGGACTAAAGCATCGATTTGTCGACCCAAAGCCTCCTTTAGGGTCTTGCGAATACAGATGGCCACATCCGACATCCAGTTAGGATGAAAATCGAAAATTATAATATACTCACTATCATGTCTACTCAGAGTCATGTCATTAGATAATCTTATTATACCGAAACTGTGATTTTTCGGAGCAAAACTACTCCACCTACATCTTGTAACTAACAAGTTTTATTATCTTCATATAACATCCAACAATACAAAGTTAACAAACATCAAAATTAGTTTCAACAACATCAAAGTGTCTTTCTTAATCTTGGTAGCGAATAATAAACGTTTCGACCATAACATTCAATGGAGCATCGGCCTGAAATATTTTTTGGTAATAAATGTGAAAATTCAAGGTTGACATACCGTTTTTCTTCTAATTTCCGCACATGTGCGCTTATTTTTCACCCGAATCACCCGAAAATCGGAAATTTTCAAATTCGATCTAGAGATTTTCGGGTGCTTAACCAAGATCTGAAAAGTGGAATCGGTAGAGCTCGTGGGAGTTAAGAAAATGCATCAAACAGCTTAGCAAAATATTCACTCTGCTCGGAGATATAAGTCTTTAAAGTTAGGGGTGTGCGGTAATTAGAGACTGTGCGGCAATTAGAAGAAATACGGTACATTGATAAGCGAATCTTGTGCCACCATTTGCCTCTGTGATCTTGTTGAGCTCTTCCTGCACAAAAAATATAAAAACAAAGCAATTAAGAAAGGTAAATTTACACCTCAGCAAGGTTCATTGAAAAACTGGCTGAGTATTGTACACCAGCAAGGAAACTGATCTTAACAAGTAGTTTAAGATCGTTTTTAAATGTGGAAAACAAACCGGTAAAAGCAGTTACCATCTTTTTCAATAGCAATAAAACTATTAGGATTTTTTTTCAACAATACAGTATTTCGTTTCGGTTTTTGTACAACGTCGGAACTGCAAACGATGACTTCATTGTCGAACTGCTGTTGCCTGATTTATAGCACTGAAAATAACTAGTTTGAGTGAGATGAAGAATAAGTGCTGTATAAAAGCCCAGACCTGATTTCGTTCCACCTGACAAAGTATCAACACAGCGCCTTTCCCCAATCGGTTCCTGAGCTGAATAAAAATATATGAGCATAAAAATTCACAGGAAAGACTAGACTACCATTGGCTGAGTTTGAAAGACCAACCATTGCACAACCAAGATTAGCAGCAATAGCTCTGAGAAATTCGATTTTTGGCATCTCAAAATAGCGCTTCACCACATTCTTCAGACGATCATTCATGTGTCTGTAAGCGATTCCACGGCGTGGTGTGTTTTCACCAGCTCTGTATGCTCCCATC
>JAMRYI010000935.1:0-57295 GCA_029231635.1 Ditylenchus weischeri | reverse complement strand
AAATATATACACCATCAATTCATTCATTTTTACCCCGGTTCAATCAAAATTTTCTTAAAATCAACATTTCTTCGCAATCTCCAGTAGTTATAGTGAACGAATTTCGTCCCTATTAACTTAGCTTTGGAAAGCAAAGAATTATTGCAGATACTCGCTTTCTAAAATTTTAAAAATTTTTATTCATTGACACGAAATTTTTCATTATGTGATTTTAAATAATCAGTCAAAGTAAAGCAATTAAGAAAAAAAAACTTTAAAATTTTTTGCATTTTACTTCGTGTTTCGAAGACCCTGTTTCGCGAAACAGGGCATGTTTCACCGAAGTAGGGGGGAGGCTAAACAAAACTTTGATCGATTTTTGTTTATTTTATGAATAAAAACTTTTTGCAACCCCTCAATAATTTTTTCGTAAGGATGACAAGTTCATTTCTCAACTGCTCTGCATCATTTCTTCTTATAAAAATTATATTGAAAGTCTGTGATAAGTTCCAGCCTCAAAATCTAATTTTAAAAAATCCAACAAAATTCTTTGACGCATTTTAAATTTTTATTCTTGTTCGAAAAACTCAATTTTGTAAGACTCACTAAAAAATTATTGTAGTTTTTATGAATAAAATTTTTTGCTACCCATCAGAAAGTGGTTTTCACTGGGGGTGGTTGCCGAACATTTCCGACAACCGAGGAAACTAATCAGCAACAGACAGAAACTTAGTTTAGGAATAAAATACGGATCATAATTAATTTTGGCTCATACTGATTTAATTTGTGAAAAGGCTGAAATATGCCACGAAAAAGCTGAAAAAGCTGTTCCACGAAATTTTTTTTGTCGTGGTACCTTTAAGCTTTTTCGTGGCATATTTCAGCTTTTTGACGGGTTTTTCTTGGCATATGTCAGCCTTTTCGCAAACCAAATCAGTTTATGCCATTCATTTTGTCCGCTAATCTTTGAAAAAAATGCCCGCTAATTAATTATTGGCTGTATGTGAAGTGTCCCGGCAAATCCGTGAATTTTCCCGGCAAATTAATGAATTTTCCCGGTGAGTTTGTATAAGCTTTTATTCTTGGTCGATTTTCTTATCAATTTTTAATTTTTTTTTCAACCAGCGTGTAGCCCGGGATCTCAGCTTTCTTACAAGCCATCAGCTGACCAGATCAGGTTTCAAAAAGTTGGAGAAGAGGCCTTTGAATAGAGCAAATTTTTTCGAAAATTTGGTCCATGTGAGACCTTTTTCTCCAACTTTTTGAAACATGACTTAGCACACACTTATCACCAACACAATCAGTAATATTTAAGCTGTTAGATATAACAAGAATGCTAATGAAAACCATTAAAATTAGACTGGGTCTTAGGATTTTCACTGCCTTCCTATTTTTACACTTTTATAGAATTTTTCGCAGTATACTTGATAGAGTAACCACTTATTCAATAGCCAAGATTCTTAAGCATTTTTTTAGTGTAAAATGAAATACATTTATGGAATAATATTATATGAAATAATATTATTCATGAAATACATCTATGTTTCAAACAACCATGATCATTTATATTTATTCTCGTCACCACATACTGCATACATGAGATCAAAAATACAATACCATTTTTCAACTAAAGCACGAAAAACGACAAAACAAATGTTACTTGATTTCATTCATCCAATTGGTCCTAAGATGTATAAGCGCAGCTGTTTTCTTTGAATCCAGGCGATTTCCTGTAAAGTTACCCAGCACACATCATACTTATTTGCATGCCCTTTCACTTCGCGCGCTAGAAGCCGAAACTGCCAGCATCAACTAAGCAAACAAAGCAAGACGGACGAAGTGCTGAAAGTTCAGAATTATTGCTGGAGTTTTAGGAGACGAAATAATAACTTTGCCTTTTCATTATTTTTCCAAAAGATCAAAGGATCTTTGAATTCAAAAGTCAATGACTTACACAAATTTGCGGAAATTATTTAGAAACGCAATAAAGCTATTGTTTCCACACTTTTTTTACTACACTAAATTTCCTACACTAAACGACTGATTAGAGACGACAGCGAACTTCAGCTGAGATTCCTTTAAATCATCTTGCAGCACTGCATTACCATCATGTACAGTGCGTTTCATGCGACATTATAGCCTCTTTTCTTGAGAAAACATTATTATTTTTATTCGTTTAGGTTTTGTATCTATCATGTAAAAAACTGCAAAAAATCGCATTCCACATAAGAAATGGTATTTTTTTCAAACAGAAAAACTGTATTGCAAAAAGGCAAAACATCAGAGTTTCATAATGATACGAAACTTTCGTAAAAACACGTTTATTGACCCTATAACATAACCATTTGCAGCAATAACAGCTTAAGAATTTAGGCCCTGAATCATAGCTACAATTCGGTATATCAGACTCACTTTTATAATTATTCTAGGAAAAATTATGACCATCAACAAAAAAGTCTCGATTTCTAGTCAAAATCAAAGTAAATCTAAGGAAAATGGTTGTTTGGTCGCACAAATACTGACTTTTCTTAAAAAATTTTAATATCAAAATATACCAGTTAATGCATTTTCTGAAAGCTTAATAATTTCTCTACAAAATGACATGTCAGCCTTTTTTTAAGGATTGCACAGAGCTGAGAAACGGACGGTTGAATTTGAAAGAAGTGAAAATGTCTGAAAATAAGGCAAAAATAGAGGCTTTTCACTTTTTCAACTTCAACCGTCCGTTTCTCAGCCCTGTGCAATCTTTAAGAAAGGCTGACATGTCACTAAAAGTGTTTTTACGAAAATGTCGTAACATTATGAAACTCTGATGTTTCGCCTTTTCGGCAACATAGTTTTTCTGTTTGAAAAAAACACCATTTCTTACGTGAATGCGATTTTTGCAGCTTTTTACATGATAGATACAAAATCGACCCTACCGGAGTATCGACAAACATATCGACCTATCTACGGATAATAATAGCATTCCAACAACGCACTTTATTTCCCACCAATAACATCAAATAAACATTTTCAACAACATTAACTCATTTCCAGCGCCCTCCCTACTTGACTTGTTCGGCCTCTTTTTCTTGATTTCTGCAGCGGAGTAGATTTTGGCGTGATCAATTTGAGGTTCTCCAACTTGAGCACAGCATGTTTGTATGGCACATCAGTGATTCCAATCGGGCAGGTGCAGCTCAAGAAGTTCTCGTAGTAGTGGTGACGCTTAATATAGAAGTAGCATTAGGATCTAAACATCTCTGAGTCTGAAGGAAACAAACCTTAAGCTCATATAAGAACTCCCGGCGATCCTTGTACCACGACCACGTCGGAAAGGTGAAGTTTTCATCCGCTGCTCGCTCCTGAGTAGTCGCCGCCTCGAGCTCCTCCCACAGCTGTTCGATTGCCGGTTTCTTCCCTCTCACATTTGCTTGGTACTTTGTCGAAGGCGTCAGCCACTCCCGGCTTGATACTGATGAACGGACGCTTTTCTTCTCTCAGCTTCATTATTCCCTTGCGTAGATTGCTCGTTGGGCTTTGGTCGATCTTCGGCACACCGGCTGGCTCCTAAACGCGTGTAACTATACCAACAATACTAACCAAGATAAAGGAAGCGTTACTTGTCTCTCGGAATCTTCACTCCAATCTTCGGCGATCTGCATCAATTGGAGGAGGTGTTTGGAAAAACGGAGCACCTTCGGTAAACCCCCAGCAGTCAACTTCGGTATACCCCCAGCAGTCAACTTCGGTATACCCCAGCAGTCAACTTCGGTATACCCCAGCAGTCTAAGCCTAAGCCTAAAATATCTTATCATTTGATACAAGATTATCAAGAAAACAACTTATGTTTAGATCAAGGACATCTGATACGTCGAACAACATTGCGATAAGAATCTAAAATATCTTATCATTTGATATAAGATTATCAATATTGTCGTCCCACTGTCCGGCCCATTTCTGTAGTACCATTGGTTGTAGACCTCTCGCCCAATGCAGGAATTGATGAAATGCTCCTAGCCTGTCCAGATTGTTGCTGTCCTCCCCAAATTCTCCTACCAATATTGACAAAGCGTTCGGCGTCAATACAAAACTCCTCCGTTGAGTGGGCTCGAGCTAGCAGGCGCACATCCTCCTGAATTTCTATAATTGCGCAAAATTAGAGACAAACAGTGTCTACAAATAGTACCAACCTCTGCCACTTGCTTCTGCGCTGCTGCATCCACTCATCAAACTGCTCCCTAGTTTCACATGTCGCATGTGTTTACTCCGGTAGGGTCGAATTTTTTAATCAGAAAGCGTTTATAAATGATTTTTTTATCGTATTGAGCAGAAAAAATGAGTTTGGGAGCTGATTTTGGGTCACTTTTCAAAAAATCCGAGTATGGGGGGACTATAATGGCTAGGCCCTTTATCGCTAATGTCATTGAAGAAGGGCGAATTCGGAAATAATTACTTCTAAAGTTCAATTTTTACAAAATATAATTTTCTAAATATCTACATCTGGCCAAATTTTGAACCACAGAAACGGATTTGAATAAAATATAATTGACCATAATAATCTTGCATCTCTTCTCAACATTCAGTCACCCGAAATTCATCGCCTAATTTCTGATGCCTTAGCAAGTAAGAACATCCGCAATGAATGTGATTAATGAATTTGGATACCGACAGGATGGTCGAAAGTCAAATCAAATAAGGTAGGATTTTCTTTTTACTTTTGGTAAAAGAGAGTGAGGATATTGTTTAGGAACATTTCGTACAAAAGTTGGTATCTTATCCACAGGCTGATGGTTCTGCATATCTGGTAAAGCTTTGACTCTTTCTTTGTGGCTCTAGGTAAATTCGCCGACAGTAAATTCGCCGACAGGTAAATTCGCCGACAGTAAATTCGCCGACAGGTAAATTCGCCGACAACTCTTGAATTTTTTACTTTGATTTTCATAATTTTATGATTACAGTATTTCCTCTAATTAAATCACCCGCTCTAATAAACGCATCCCCTCTAATTAACACCCCTTCATTTTTGACTGGGGTTTCAGAGTTAAGGCCATTTTTAATTGAAAATTTTAGAATTTTTGTGGGGTTGAAAAATACGCACCCCTTCTGATGAACGCACCACCTCTAAATAACGCACCCCTGGACGAAAGTTGGAAAATAAACGCTCCGGTGCTTTAATTAGAGGAAATACGGTATCATGCTATTGTTACTGTAAAGAGAGCAGATATACATAGGCTCTTAGGAAAAAAGGGAAGAGGTGGCGGCGTAGTGTAATGGTAGCACATCAGCCCGGAAAACGGAAAGCTGCAGGTTCGATTCCCATTTTGCCTCTTCATTCCTAAACTTTTCTTTACATACTGTTACGAAAAAGGTTTTTGAGGACTAAAGCATCGATTTGTCGACCCAAAGCCTCCTTTAGGGTCTTGCGAATACAGATGGCCACATCCGACATCCAGTTAGGATGAAAATCGAAAATTATAATATACTCACTATCATGTCTACTCAGAGTCATGTCATTAGATAATCTTATTATACCGAAACTGTGATTTTTCGGAGCAAAACTACTCCACCTACATCTTGTAACTAACAAGTTTTATTATCTTCATATAACATCCAACAATACAAAGTTAACAAACATCAAAATTAGTTTCAACAACATCAAAGTGTCTTTCTTAATCTTGGTAGCGAATAATAAACGTTTCGACCATAACATTCAATGGAGCATCGGCCTGAAATATTTTTTGGTAATAAATGTGAAAATTCAAGGTTGACATACCGTTTTCTTCTAATTTCCGCACATGTGCGCTTATTTTCACGAATCACCCGAAAATCGGAAATTTTCAAATTCGATCTAGAGATTTTCGGGTGCTTAACCAAGATCTGAAAAGTGGAATCGGTAGAGCTCGTGGGAGTTAAGAAAATGCATCAAACAGCTTAGCAAAATATTCACTCTGCTTGGAGATATAAGTCTTTAAAGTTAGGGGTGTGCGGTAATTAGAGACTGTGCGGCAATTAGAAGAAATACGGTACACATTGATAAGCGAATCTTGTGCCACCATTTGCCTCTGTGATCTTGTTGAGCTCTTCCTGCACAAAAAATATAAAAACAAAGCAATTAAGAAAGGTAAATTTACACCTCAGCAAGGTTCATTGAAAAACTGGCTGAGTATTGTACACCAGCAAGGAAACTGATTTTAACAAGTAGTTTAAGATCGTTTTTAAATGTGGAAAACAAACCGGTAAAAGCAGTTACCATCTTTTTTCAATAGCAATAAAACTATTAGGATTTTTTTTCAACAATACAGTATTTCGTTTCGGTTTTTGTACAACGTCGGAACTGCAAACGATGACTTCATTGTCGAACTGCTGTTGCCTGATTTATAGCACTGAAAATAACTAGTTTGAGTGAGATGAAGAATAAGTGCTGTATAAAAGCCCAGACCTGATTTCGTTCCACCTGACAAAGTATCAACACAGCGCCTTTCCCCAATCGGTTCCTGAACTGAATAAAAATATATGAGCATAAAAATTCACAGGAAAGACTAGACTACCATTGGCTGAGTTTGAAAGACCAACCATTGCACAACCAAGATTAGCAGCAATAGCTCTGAGAAATTCGATTTTTGGCATCTCAAAATAGCGCTTCACCACATTCTTCAGACGATCATTCATGTGTCTGTAAGCGATTCCTGTTTTCACCAGCTCTGTATGCTCCCATCTTTGGCTCTGCCATTTTTAGCTCAAGATGCAATCCCCCAATGAGTTTCCAGATGGTCGGATGAGAAGCAGTCATAGTTCTAAGCATCTGACCGTTCAAACTCTCCACTCCATTGCTTGTCGTTGGCTTATCAGTCTTAAGAAGGCCTCGTAGATTCCACAAAGTATGATCGTACCTGTAAATAAAATAAATTGTCCGCTAAAAGACCTAAAGTCGGACAATAATACCTTAGCTTTTTGCGTTTCCCACCAGATTTAGGTTGCCCGATGTAATTGTTCTCAAAGTATTCCAAAATGTCGTCTAGCTCAACTGAGAAATTTGATGTTTCCGTATATTTGCTAAAAACCAGAATATTTCATTGAAAAAAATAAAGAATGCTTTACCTTAACTCATCAAATGCTGCTTTCACTGGAATGAACGCTACTGCAGACATTAAATTTACTTGTTTCCTGAATTCTCGATCAGCATCGTAGAGGTCCTTGTGTCTTTGTGCAGGCATTGCTATAGAGGGCTTGCTGTTTGTGGAAGAAGCAAGTCCTTAATTCAATTGCTTTTTCTTAGACTTTTCATCAGCAGCAAAAACTTTCTGAAAAACGATATTATGTTGATAGAATATAATAAAATCACCTTGAATGGATTGGCTTCGGCTTTTTCAAAGTCCAGTGCTATCCTTGCGAGGCTGAGTTTAGGTCGAATCTCCAGCAGTCTTCTGAGCACAAATTCATAGCTTGACTCCAATCGACGGTTGAGCAAGGTGAACACAACAGGAACATACCTGTGGGCAAGACGTACATAGAGAATCCACAGCTGATCAAAGAGCAAAGGAACGACTTCGAAAGTGTCATCACATCCCTACTTCGACACTTGCTCCAAATAGTCTAGGCACTTGTTTAGTGAGAATATTAACACGCGCTCTTCACCGTTCCAGCCATCGTACTTCAGAAACTCTTCATTTCCAGCCATTTTGAACGAATTTGGAATCTAGAAACAAAAGAGAATTAATCACATCCACTAGTTCCTGCAGGTTCTTCTGATGGATTCCAATCGGGCAAATGATTGTGAGCTGCACTTGTCGAAATATTCCTATTGAAAGTGACCGCTTTACCTATAAAAAAAGAAAGCAATACAACCAGAAGACTTAAGTACTTTTAATTTTACCAGGGCGTTTTGACCCCTTGTCTCCATCAGCACCAGCTTCAGCTTCGCCAGTAAGTTCGCTCTCCTCTCAACTTCATTTTCCAGTAGAGATGGCCATGATTGTCTTTCAGCATCTCTTTGTTCTTTTCTGACTTCAGCAGCTCGTACTTAGCTATTGATCTGAGAAAAATCAGTAATTAGTAGCATAAAATTTTGCACAAAAAACAAATATTATTAGACTTTATTAAAAAAATTATTAGAAAAAACTAGGCGCAGAATTTGCGTTGCGTAAAGTAAGAAGTAACTTGTAAAAATGAGGACTATAGATGGACTTTTATTGATACAAAATTAAAAAAAAAACAGTCAAAAATTCAAGTGTTGCCGGCGAATTTACCTGTCGGCGAATTTACAGTCGGCGAATTTACAGTCGGCGAATTTACCGTTTCCCTTCTTTGTCAATGTAAGACTCATTTAATCTTTTTGTGATTTAGGAACAGGGTGGAACAAAGGTTCTTTGACTTGTTTTCATTTTTCTTTCGAATAAGTGAATTTTCACTTTCAGGTTTCTTGCACAGTTTACGGCCCTCACGAGTGCAGAAAAAGATCAGAACTGAATGAAGAGGTTTGCATCGTCAACGCTCAATACAGCATGGCTACTTTCGCAGTGCCCGACAGAAGGAATAGACCCAGAGGAGACAAACGAGGAAACAACCATGGGTAGTTGTTTGGCTTAGGTATTATAAAAAAATGGTAACCTTTATATTTCAGGAGACTGCTGGAAAGAGCGTTTGAATCAGTTATACTGACAGGGTTGTATCTTAGATCTTAGAGGTATGATTAGTGCCTTCTTCCTGTATATCTTGTCATCTTCAGATAAAAAAATTAGGCTGACGGGGGCAATCTGGCAGCTTGTGTCAATGCAGCCAGTCTCGCTTTAGCTGATGCTGGCATAAGGTAATTTCTTTACCCTACTATTCGCACAGTCGGTGAGCCTTATAGGGCCTTATTGGGAGCAACAATTTCAACAGCTGCAAAGCTAATTATCATTATCATTTTCTAGTATTCGAGGCCTTAATTCCGCAGTCGAGTGTGGGAGTGTGAATGGTGTCCCTTGTGCAGATATGTCCTCTCGTGAAAATAGTGACGTAGGTGTATTGATTCTTCTATTTCCGATCTATTCGCAGTTTCTAGGTCGTCCCTCGTTTTACCCTAGGAACCATAGGTATGAATAATTTATTAATCTTGTACCATCTAGTAAAAGTTGTTATCTGACTTTAGGTGGCACAAACCAGATCGTTCTGCTTGACATGAAAACGTTGTGAATGAAGCACGTCTACCTGATCTGTTGGATATGGGAGTGACCGGTAAGTTTCTGTTGTTGACAAAGATGGATTTATTTTCTACGGAGTTATTTTTGTTATAGCTTGTGCTCAAGTCCATGCCTGTCTCGAAACAGCTATCCTGGGTCATATCAAGAGCGCATGCAATGTCAAAGACCAGGAAACTATCATTCCAAAGGGAATTTAAATTTGCTGTGCTAATTTTGTTGTTGTTACGATGGTGAAAATGAAAGGCTTTGAGCTGATGGTTTTAGGTGTGTTTTTCTGTTCGATGCTGTAATACTGAAATAGTATTTACTTTTCCATGTTTTGACTTGAGTATCACAATTTTACCGGTAAAGGAAGGAGGCGGTTTTGTAATTATCGCTATGGCTGTGATGGAAATTTCGACCATGGGCACCAATCTTTAAGTTATACAAGTTATGCCGCTTATATTATTGCCGCACCAACCCCAAAATTTTATTGCATATTCGAGGAGCCAACACGCGGTTTCCTATCAAAGAACATTAACTTCGAAAATTGATGATCGCAAAAAGTGGCCTAAAAAGTGAGTGTTTCCCACATTATCAAGCAGCGTCATAGTAAAGGTGGACCAGAAAGCGCCTATGCGGCAGATGCCGCATTGTCCCAGCTTCTATATGTATGTGGTTAGGGACCCACGCTGTTTCTCGGGTGTATCCTCGTGATTTGCGATGGTAGTTTGGGGGTATCAATGTGTTGTTGGGGCGCCATCCACGGGGTTCGGGGCGATCATTTTAGTTTGGGGGTGTCCATGTGTTGTTCGGATACCATCCACGGGGTTCGGGTCCGATCATGGTAGTTTGGGGTATCCACGTAGTTCGGGGTACCCGCTGGTGGTTCGGGTGTATCCATGTAGTTCGGGGTACCCGCTGGTGGTTCGGGTGTATCCACGTAGTTCGGGGTACCCGCTGGTGGTTCGGGTGTATCCACGTAGTTCGGGGTACCCGCTGGCGGTTCGGTTACCCGCTGGTGGTTTGGGTACCCCGTGGTGGTTCGGGAGTATCCACGCGGTTCGAATACCCGCTGATGGTTCAACCTTACCAGCCCACTTACCTTCCCTACCAGCCCACCCACCTACTCTACCAGGCCACCTACCTATCCCACCTGCCCACCTTAATACCCACTTAACTACCCCACTACACTTAGTGATCCTTTCAAGACAAAATAATAATACATGCTACCACCAGGATTTGAACCTGTAACGAACCCCAAAATTTTATTGCACATTCTGGGAGTCAACACCCGACTTCCTATCAGAAGTACATGTTGCACCGATGGCGCACCAGTCCCAACTTCTACATGTAAAGAGTGCGTTGGCGCTGGTGGTTTTGGTACATTATTGATTCGGCACACGCTGGTGGTTCGAGCACACGCTGGTGGCGCTTTGCGGCACTCATTTGAATTCCCCGAATTTTCGATTTTGAGTACCCAACTAAAAACGGGGAGATTCCAGTGTTCCCGTCCACTTTTTTGACCGATCTTTTTTTTGTTCAACGCGCAAGGAGTTGGCGCACAATAATGACTAATGTGACATGAACTTTTTTCTCCGCCTAAACACTCAAAAATGACTTAAAAAAATTTTCAAAAAGAGTTTTTTTCGAGAAACTTTTTTTTCACAGGTGAAACCCAAAATCTCTAATACGTGCAATCGCGAGCTGGCATATTGTTTCCTAACAGAGGACATTAACTTCGAAAATTGAAGTTCACAAAAACTGGGCCAAAAAATCAGTGTTTCACTCGAAAGCAGGGTCATAGTATAGGTAGAAGAAAGATACCCACCAAAGTCTTTTTCCGCTAAATTGGATAAAATAGATAAAAAATTATTGGGGATCCTTGTTGAAGTACCCCAAATTCATGAAGAATTTAAGTGCTCTGGAATTTTTCGATTTTTAAGAACAGCCATGAGAACGTGAATTTACGGGGATTATGTAAATGTCCATCGAAATTTTTATTGATGTGTGAAGGCCACCAGCACACTTGAAGTATTAACTTACATTTAGACTATAGCTTCAACTAACAGCATGCTGCGTAGCTCACACTTCATTATTTCTCATTTGGTGAGAAGCAGCAGACAATGCTGTTCCAATGGTCGACTGCTGTCGTTCAATTTCACTGCTTACGGAAATAGACCTAATGCATATAAGTATTGCACGATTTCAAGTCCAGAAGAAGCAAAGCCAAATACGCCATCAAAGTCTACTGATCCATTTGTTAAATTTGTGGATGAGGTGTGTGCTCAAACCGTTCTAAAAATTCCCATTCCGAGTTCATCTATGCCTGCAAGTCAGGATGAGAATGCAGATCAAAAACCATTAGTTCGACAGAATAAAGTGTGGTCACCAGGATATATAACTCGAGGGTAACTTTTGGGAGAAAGAAGCTTGGTTATCACTATTTTTGGATTTTCAGATTAAAAAACACGTTTAATTCAAGATTTACAAAAATGATTGCCCACTATGTGGCTGAGGAAGGGCCATATACCGAGACTAATGCTGCTCGATTCAATGTTTTGGTGGCAGAAATCAAGTAAGTTAATGTGAAATTGAGCCTATACAGTCTCGCTTAACCGACACCCCTCGGGACCGGCCTTAGGTGTCGGATAAGCGAGACTTTTAGACTAAAAAATCTCAAGGGTGTCGGTTTATCGAGTTTCTTATGGACATACGAAAGATAATAAAATTTATTCTGAAAAAATAATATTCATTCAACAATGGAAAAGAATTATGTTAGTTTTTTCTGCTTTTCTTTCAATTTGCGTTCTTCTTAAAGGACCCTGTCTCTTCCTTATCATGAAAATTTCAAAGATTTGAATGCGCGCGGGAACACACGCATTTTGTCAATAATATTTTCGAATTTTTATTGTTTAGAAAATAAATTTGTAAATTTGTTTAAAACTTAGAACCATTGACCAGTCGAGCCCAACGTTGCTTGACAATGCCAGATCGGACAAGTAATTCGACTTTCACTGCTCCACTTTGCCAATGTCATAATGAGACTTATGTTAACCACAATATAGCGTTTAAAATTCAAAATGCAAACAAAAAAATTGATTCGAAACAAAATCTATGTGGTCCCGCGCGTATTCAAACATATGAAATTGCCATGATAAGGAAGAGACAGGGTCCTTTAAAAAACGGCGAAGCAAGAGAAAGATCAAAAAAATTAAAAGGAATTTTTAAAATTTGGCGGGAGTTTGAAAAATTTTCGAAAATATACAAGGTGTCGATTTATCAGGGGTAGTTTCATTGAAAGGAACCCGCCGAGGGGTGTCGGTCAATTGAGGGTGTCGGATAATCGAGTGTCGGTTAATCGAGACTCGACTGTATAATAATTTTGTTTGTGTGACTGATCTGAAAAATTAAAACTGAGTATTTAAGGGTTGGCCAATTTTTGGTCTTGGCCGGCCAAAAATTGAACGATTATCCCCAAGTGGTTTCGCCGGCTGAATTTGGTCTGGCCGGCAAAACGGCCAACCCAAGTTTATTTGACTTACAGACCTTTGGTAATTTTTGTGCCATTTTTTTAATTTTTAAATTTATTTTCGGATGTTTGGTGCATGTCTATTTTTTATTTCTTTAACTTAAGGCGCAGAGTAGGCCAGCGGACGTTAGGACGGGCTCAAACGTGTGTCCCAAACTGTGAAAAAATTCAAATAAAAAACAAGCATTCAAGAAATAGCACAAAAGTACCAAACGTCTACGCACCATTTTTTCCGTGCGAACTAACTTCGTGCAGGACATTTTTAGCCATCGATTAACATTTGTGTCCAAACATTGGAAAAAATTTATTTTGACTATATTCCTCAGCTCAAACAAAATAAATATTTCACGAAATTTTGCAAAAATTTAGATTTTTTTGATAAACTGTTTTCAAGACTTGAGTTAAAATTAACACCCCCTTGGAACCTGTGGCGACGAAATATTCAGGTAGGGCTAATGTCTAGATCATTATTTGATATGGTGCAAAATTTTGAAAAAAAATTTGCTTTTTTTCACGAGGGCTTATAAACCGCGTTTGTGCCCCAAAATGAGCAAAGAGTATGTATTCTGTGAGCCAAAAAAGGCAAAGCACGAGTCACTGTTTGTTTTCAGTCAGAAAGGGGAGTCACGTTTCTGCTAAATGATGATCTGGGACATTGGCTCTACCGGAATATCTCGTCGCCACAAGTTCCCGATCCAGTCTTAAAATTTATTTGTTAGTCACCTAAATCATAACTAAAATTTTTCGAACAAAAATAGTATTTTTTACTTACTCTGATTTTATTCAGGAAAGCAGTTCCAGAAATGGATACAGAGGAGCTTGTAAACACTATAATTTCGATGGCTGGTCAATACAATATCCGTGACATGGACACTCTCGACCTGATCTGTCGACAACTCTGGTCTTTAACTATATAATTTTTCACAGTTTTTATGCCAGTGATGTTTTCAGTGCAGCACGCCCTCTTAATGTCAACCAACTGGCTGGTTTGGCAAATGCCGTTGCAGATTTGACTCTTTTAAACCATGACATTATCTCCAAAATCAAGTCCGAGTTTGTGGAACATTTGATTCACCCGATGGAGTGGGACCAATTTACGCTGATTGTTTCAAGCTTCTCGCGACTGCAGAGTGAGTTTTCTTTGACTCAGTAGTTAGGTTCTTGTTCTACGGTTTGAGCTTTTCCTTGTTCTCTTGTGTAAATTCAAGGCGTGAATTAAAAAAATGGAAAAAGGGGACAAAAATACATACGCTGGGAAACACTCAAACAGTTTTAATCCGCCCATACATGAACTCTTGTTTATAAACAAATAGTTTATTGGTTATTAACATAAGCTACAGGACTGTTTTTTGGTGAAATTTTTAGAATCTAATCATTTTGACTAACAATATTTGTTTATAAATTAATGTTTTCCGCCATCAGAATAATTTTTTTTTGCATTTTTTGCCTTCGTAAGAATTTCTTATTAAGAAACATGGCGAGGAAAACGTACAAAATCCGCACAAAAACCGTACACAAATTTTTGTACGATTTTTGTACGGTTTTTTTACATTTGTCACACAAACTTGGTGAGCAAAAGCCAGATGAGTTTGCTGCGAAGGGTCTGGATAGGCGCCAAGACCATTTGTCCGAACTACTTGCACCACCTTAAAAAATCAAAGTTTTAAAAAAGATTGACTCTTGAATGAAAACACTTGCCTGATTATAAATCTTAAGAAAATTCCAAATTGCTGGAATCCATCCACCCCGACGAGTAGGCGAAGGATATGTCAAGCGTTTCTTCGAATGACCTCCTAGCAAGGCGTCTAAGGATCCAGTATGTTTAGTAGATCGACGGATTTTCAATATCAAGTCTTTCATGCACTAAATAGTTGATATTTAAATGTAAAGAAAATGAGATAAGTGGTAGAAAAGAGCTTACTTGGAATGCTGGGTGTGACATGAGGTTCTTGCGCAGAGCATTTTCGAGCACGTTTTCCAGATTGTGACAGAAGCAACTTATTCAACGAGAAATGCTGAAAACCAGATTAATTTAAAAAAAAACAGAGGAAGGTTACTCACAGCATACTATGTATGAAACATGTGAATATGTGGGCTCGAATAGCAAAGACGCCGGGCTTATACTTGTCTGCATACTCCAAATATTCGCTAGCGACATGGCATGAGTTCAAGTGTTGACCAGCAAAGAGCATGGGATTGGCAAGCACACCTTCGGCACAGCAAATTCATGCCTGCATATAAGCTCCATAACGACCACGTTTGACGATTAGTTGAGGACAACCTAAAGAGGACAACCGACTTCTGCAATTGATGCTCAGGCATATTTCCGATATTTGGTTTTTGCCATTCCGCATGTTTGCTATACAGTAAATGACACTGGTTCTAGGTTACAAAAAAAAAGACTTACTGCCAGATTTTGCCAGTTCTGCCAGACTAAAATTAACGGGTGTAATCGTTTCGCCGATGAGATCATTACGTAAATGATATCTTTTCGCCAATGAGATCACTTCACCAATGGAATGCTTTCGCCTATAGCTTCTTTTCTCAGGTAATTTTAATTATTTATCAGGCAAATCACCGCTCATTTTGTAGCTCATCTCACTGGCTACGAAATGAGTGGTAATTTTCATGACAAAGAATTAAAATTACCTGAGAAAAGAAGCTATTGGTAAAAACTAGGGTTTTTCGAGCCCTCGGCTCGACGGCTAGACTCGGCTTGAAGCTCGAAAAATTGTCGAGCTTCGAGCCGAAAGCTCGATTTCGAGCCCTCGGCTCGACAACCCTAGTAAATTCATTCCATTGGCAAATGATCTCATTTACGAAAGTTTCATTGGCGAAACGATTACGCCCAAAACTAGAGTTGTTGAATGGGTAAATACCCGGGTATTTACCAGTAAATACCCGACAAAATACCCGGCTATATAAAATTCGGGTATTTATAATAAAAAAAATTTGCATGTATGTCAAACTCTCACAAGACATTTTTGGGAATTTTTTTTGGGCAAAACTTTTTTTTGTCCCAGATTCACTTTTTCTGTCCCAGATTCACTTTTTTCTGTCCCAGATTTCCTCATTTTTGTCCCAGATTTAGTCAAAACCACAGGGGGACCAAGCACTTTCAAAATAGGTCAAAAATTTTTTTGCTCATAACAGCCTAATATTTTTTCTGTGACGTTTCCGCAGAATTTTTTGCCTTGGGGCACCAAGGTCACATCTCAGGTAACAAACAATTTCGTCCTACCTTGGTCCCCCAAGGCAAAAAATTTTGCGAAAATTTCGCAAAAATGCTCAAAACATGATAGAAACGTCACAGACAAAATATTAGGTTGTTATGAGCAAAAAAATTTTTGACCTATTTTGAAAGTGCTTGGTCCCCCCTGTGGTTTTGACTAAATCTGGGACAGAAAAAAGTATTGCCCATTTTTTTCCAAACATCCAGTGTTTTTATTGGACGTCTTTTTTCCTTGAGCGTTTTTTATGTAAACGCGCGTCTTTTCATGAATAAATATCTAAATTTTTAGCCTTTTTAATGCCTGAGCCTTTATAATGGAGCTGAAGCTATTCAATCGCAAGGAGGAGAAGGATGCATCCGTGAAATTGATCTTCGTCGGCTATTGCAAATTCCGTAATGCGCATTATACAAGCAATTCTGGTAGGATGGAAAAACATCTCGAGGTAACAAACACATTTGTTTTTTCTCAGGGATTTAATTATTTTACTTATGACTGCAAAAAGGTCGGAGCTGAGGCAAGGAAAGAAATCGATCGCCTGTCCAATAAATCTAAGCAATCGGAAGAGAGCAGCTCGAGATCGAGCATGCCGGATATCAAGAGTTTTTTTGATAGCGTCAGCAATAAGGATCAGTATGAGGCAGACATTCTTCTCACTAGGTTTGGCCTTTGATACCTATTGCATGTGTTGTTATATGTCCGATTATTATGTTTTCATTTATAGGCCTTCACCAGCGGGAACATCGCGCCTAATGTCCTTGAGAACCCGTTCTTCAAACAATTTGTGGCCAAGCTGCGCCCATCGTACAAGCTGCCGTCTCGGAATCACAAGTATTCGAATTGTTCCTGCCGAATTCAATCGAGTCAAGAAAAACCTGGAAGAAGCGAAAAACAAGGTTGGCTTTTCGACTAATTTCCACTGTGATATATTACATGTATTGCTTCAGGCTGATTTATCTCTATCTCATCAGATGGGTGGACAGATGTGCGTAGGAATTCTCTGATAAACGTGGTTGTTCACACGCCAAAGCCGTTCCTGTTTGACACGATCGATGCGACAAACTTTGGGCCCCAAACTGACAGATTCCATTCGAGACAATAAACATTCCAAGAAGGCAATATGTTATAATTAAATTTTTGTTGTCTTGAACGAAGTTTAAAATATGACAGTCAGTTTAAGTGTTTAAAATAACTTATCCTTGATAAGTCATTTATTCAAGTTATTTGGACGATACGTAAAAAAGTGCTCGTTTGTAGTGAAAAAGTGCCCACTTTTATTTCGTTCTAGTCAAAAAGGCGAAAATGTGGGCCACCGAACATTTTGTAAAATTTGTGCAATTTGTCAGTGGACATTTTGTATAATTTTGAATGAAATTCGGTTGTTTTCGCCCGAATTTCATTCAAAGTTATACAAAATGTCCGCGGACAAATTGCACAAATTTTACAAAATGTCCGGTTGCCAAAATGTGCCTGCGTTTTGTGAAGCAGTGCCCTCTTTTTGTGAATAAGTGCCCGCTATTGGATATACCCTGTTATGTCCATTATGCTATTGGGGTACACTATGTGGGATAGCCCAAAAGTGGGTTTTATAGGGGAAAGTATGTTTAAGGCACTAAAAACGATGGAAAAGGCGAAAAAAAGTGTGGGAAGGACATTTTTCGAAAAAATATTTTCCGATTGCCTTGGTCCCCCCTGTGGTTTTTAGTCATTTTTGCCTTGGTCCCCCTGTCGTTTTTGTCAAATATTTTATTTCTGTTTTCATTTTTTGGTGTGCAATTTGATTTTATTGTACCCCGTTTGGCCACTGGAGCTTGGCAAAAATAGTCTGTATATACATTTTTGATCATGAGTCTTGCTCGGAATCATGTCTAAGGTAAGTGAGTGCGCGCATCTCTAACTCTCAAGCCCCCTGCGCCCCCTTCGGGAGCGTGGGGGCTTGGAGTTGAGATGCGCACACCAACATACAAATCACTCGAAAGCGACTCTGGATGCATGAATACCAGAATACCAAAAGCATGAATACCAGAGTTTATTTATGCGGTAGGCCCCAGTCAACAAAACTATGTTCAACATCTTTTCAGGTTCTCTGGTTGAAAATAATAAAATTAGCCAACCTAGCCACGTGATGAACGATGTTTATACGTAAACAGAAATAAAATATTTGACAAAAACGACAGGGGGACCAAGGCAAAAATGACTAGAAACCACAGGGGGGACCAAGGCAATCGAAAAAAAATTTTTTTCGAAAAATGTCCTTCCCACACTTTTTTCGCCTTTTCCATCGTTTTAAGGGCCTAAAACATACTTTCCCCTAAAAAAACCCCACTTTTGGGCTACCCCAAATAGTGTACTTTTGCCATGCTTCATTTGAAGCTGAAAACGCAGCTGTCGCGAGCGGCCACGGCCACCAGCTCGTGGTGGAAAAATGGGAATGGAGGATGCTTGATCCCACTCCTTTTGATCCGCAGGGAATCGCCTTTAACCAATAGGCCACCAAACCCCAGGCTGGGAAGAGTGAAGAATTTTGTAGACATCACTTGCGTCGAAGACGCAACACCACCGAGGAGAAGTGGTTGCTTGGCTTGCTTGGTATTGCTATAGCCAGCTGGAGTGCTTCCCAGGCCGTGATTTTTGTTGTTGTCTGGTCTATTCATCTGCATCCAACAGCCCTTTGCTTTTTGTAGACTGCTGGCCAGGTCATGGGTGATAAGCTGTTCCTTCTATGCTACTAGGCTGTCCTCTCTGTGCTTTTCTGAAGCTGGAGTGCTCTTCGCTGGGCAGACGTGCTGTGTCCTTTTGCTTCTCTGCCTGCTGGACCTGTTTCTTTGACTAGTAGACCAGGAAGTTGCAGGTTGGTCTCCTGCCAAGATCGCCATGTCGCGAGCGGCCACGGCCACCAGCTCGTGAATGGAAAAGGGGAATGGAGGATACTTGATCCCTCCCTTTGGATCCGCAGGGAATCGCCTTAACCAATTTCCACCAAACCCCAGGCTGGGAAAGTGAAGAATTTTGTAGACATCACTTGCGTCGAAGACGCAACACAGCATTTTGCATTAAATGGATGGTATATTATACGGTCGCCAAAATGTGCTGACTCAGCCCTTATTATAGAGGAGTTTCACATAAAAGCGGGCACTTTTTCCCCAAATGCGGGCATTTTTCCGTTTTAACCTTATTTATTTATGTACCAACTATTTGAATTACCACCACACTCAGGTATCGCCCACTTTCGGACTTTTCAAAATCAATGAGGTCTTTGAAAAAAGACGCTACTTGAGGTTCCCTAGTAATTTTGGCATTAAGAGGGCTTAGATAGACCCCTAAAGCAAACAAAACCTACCAAATTGAGCCTCCAACACTAATATTTAATGTTTAGTTGGCGATGTAAAGCTTTGGGAAACAATATCTCACTGGATCGAACAACATTTGGAGTAAGTGGTTAATATTTAAAATAAAAAATTGCGATTGAGCCTTTTTATACGTAGTAGTGCACTAATTCACCGTTTTGCAGAACAGCACCCCCTGCTAGCTTGCAAAGATGTATGATTGGTCTGGCAGTGTCTAATCTAGACTTTAAGCTGGTGGAAAAAATTGTGGAGAAAGTGTTGACCAACTTGGAAAAACGTAGTACATACAACCCTAGGTTATTCATAATAACGGGTGACAAATAAGTTCCCGGACACTTTACAAACTCTTTTTTGTTATCTTTTTTAGATCAATTTTCTAACGCATAATATACCATTTTGTAGCCCTGAATATCCTCTACAAAATGAGCTATCATACTCCACTCTATAAAAAAATTTGTTTGTCAAAAGCCTCATAAAGATTTTATGTACCTGAGAGATTTTGCAGGGCAATCCAAAAAATGTGTGGTCTGCTCTGGGCCATAGCCGATTTTTATCTTAAAGCGTTTTGATAACTTAACTCTTACTGTTGAGAAGATATGGTAGTCCTAAGCCGCCTCTCTAGTTTGACATATCATTCGTCTATAAACCCCTATCAAACATGTCTGAATTACGCGCTGGAATCGAGAGACTTCATGAGCAAGGTCACGGAGCGAGGGAAATTGCGCGCTTGCTGAACTGTGGTCCGTCAACTGTCTCAGATATGGGAGACGAATGGACTTTCCAGCAAGATGGAGCACCTTCACATCGCGCTGTTGAAACCCAAGAATGGATTGAGCAGCATTTCCCGGATTTCATCAAGGTCGATTCCCATTGGGGCGAGAATGCTGCTATCAAAGGTGACTGGCCGCCCAACTCTCCAGACCTGAATGTCATGGACTATTTTGTGTGGCCGTATCTTCAATCTAAAGCCTGCTCCAAGCCACACAAGACAATCGCCGCGCTCAAAGAATGTCTGGTGAAAGAATGGG
Source organism: Ditylenchus weischeri (assembly GCA_029231635.1). Classification (NCBI taxonomy): domain Eukaryota; kingdom Metazoa; phylum Nematoda; class Chromadorea; order Rhabditida; family Anguinidae; genus Ditylenchus; species Ditylenchus weischeri. Next base: position 37,033 of record JAMRYI010000935.1, on the reverse strand, counting down.
ACGCTATTCCGCAAGAAATGATTCAAAATCCATTGACAACTTTTTAAAAAGGTTGAACAAATGTATTGAGGCAAATGGTGGCCATTTTGATGAATAAACATTGTGAATGATAGCTCATTTTGATATTCAGGGCTACAAAATGGTATATTATGCGTTAGAAAACTGATCTAAAAAAAGATAACAAAAAAGAGTTTCTAAAGTGTCCGGGAACTTATTTGTCACCCGTTAATATTTTATATACTAACAATGAGATTGAGTATTTTTAGAGCCTGGTTGACCACTATGCAAGCTTTGGCTATGGTAGGCAAACTGACGGTTCCACTAGTGGAGTCAGTGCTCAACCCAGAATTCATAAAAAAGTTGGAATCTCACAACTCCAAAAACAATTTGTGAGTTACTTTAGTGTACGAATGAAGCTTATACATAAGGAAGGAGACTTTACTTACAAGCTCAAAATTGCGTTTTAAGCAATTAAAGCAGGGCTCCCATCGAAATTTTTTGAAAATCAGCGAATTTATTTATAAAATCAGCAATCAGCACCAAAAATCAGCGAATTTTCGAAAAGTACCTTTATTCACCGTAATAATTACTGTCACCGTTGAATTACGGCGTAATTCAACAACAAATCATCACCACAATGCTAAACATCATATTTTTTACCTCCTCGTGGGGGTTGGTGGAATGGTGTTGGGGTTGGAAGACGTATTTTATAATATTTTGTGAGTCACGTTTGAACAACTTATAACATGGGAAAGGCACGAACTAAAGGTGGCTTCAGACGCTTATGGCGGTTCTATTGCTGCCTCGCTTGCCAATTTTCTTCGATCATTCTACGTTGAGAAAATCGGCTTTGAAAATAAGATATTTTTTGCGTATAATATGGTCAAGTTTTGAAATACATGTATCATGTAGCTAATGTTATAATTTATATACATTATGATTTTGTTATAAAGGCGACAAAAACAAGTCCAATTACTGAAATTACTGCATCAAGATCAATTAAATCATTTGCTCTTGGAAGTCAACACTTCTAATACCATTAAAAAATTCAACAAGCCTTTTTCTGATATCTTTTGCACTTTGACTGTCTTGTTCTTCCGCTTCTCTATGACCAAGGGGCAAAAATGGTGGCTTTAAAAATCGTGGCTTCTCTTTCAGAATTCGATCCTTCTCTTTCAGAAGGTATACTCTTGATATGAGCACATCTTGAGCCAGTCCTTTCAAATTCGCGCCTTTCTGTGAGATCTTTTTTTGGATGGGCCACACCAGAAAAAGTAATATCGGACCAGGCCCTGAAATTTCGCGTTTGTGCCCAGGTCTCCTGTTTCTCTTACGATGAGCCTTTTGACACGCGAATAAGATATCTAAAAAATATTTTAAAAAGCCACTTTTACACAATGTGATTTAACATTTTGTGTTTCAGATTGTATACCACTTCTGTCTTTGACAAAAGCCGCCTGCTCAACATTGCGGCATGTGCTAAATATAGAATGAAGGAAAAAGTTCCTGACGAGGTTTTCAAGTATGTGCCTTCAATTGGCACTGAAGTATGTTTCATTCGTTTATATTAATACATGGAAGCACCATGCACAAGCACGACCTTAAAGTTGAGATCAGACACAAATCAATTCAGGATGAGTTGTACTGGGAGGTGAAAAATTCCAGAGATACAGATCTGGTGAACAATTTTCGCTCTATTTTTCATAAAGTGGCTCCTGTTGATGAGATCTCTAAAGCTCCGTTTTTGCATGAGACTGGTAAGATTTTGTTTATCAAATATTTCAAATATCTGTCACTAGAAAATAATCTTTATATTTAAAGCATATAGTCGATTTTCGATATGGTCAAATGATTTTTTAATTTTTCAACCATTTTTGATTTTTCAGGTGTTCTTCTTGATGGCTTGGTGCACGTAGATGTGGATCAGAACAAGTTTGTGCCGTTGCAAGAAGTCGGCTCAACGGACAATTCTGAAATAAAACAAGTGGCTGTTATCTATCTGACAAAGAGACACTTGACTATTCCAGAAGTCAGATGTCATATTTTGATTATCATTAACACCTTTTTTATTTGCAGGAAGATTACAAACCCAGACCAGTCCGACACTTTCCCATGCAGTTGTCACATTTAAAGGTAATCTAAAAACACATCTTTATCTTTTTTCTTAGCCCAATTTTGGTTTAGCTAGCCGGTCTTCATCCTGTTGTCTTCTCTGATTATGACTTTGCTGAAAATGACTCAGAAGCTGAAAAATGCGAATTCGTTAAACAGCAGCTGCTTTCTCTTTCAGACGCCTATCAGAACTGTTCTCAAAAACAAGAAAATGACGAAGAGATGGAATCAAACGATCAGTAGAGTCTTTTAGTTGCTGTTCTCCTTCAAAACTATTTGTTGCCTAATAAAAATAATACAGACTTGCGGCAAAGTACTCTTATACCATTTTAAGTCAGGTTTTCGAAATTCTAATAAATTATTATAAGCTAAAATAATCCGGTAGATTGGCAAAAGAGTATCTAAATCAGGGTTCTTAGATCTTTTTTCCAAAAAAGGGGTTTGGATAAAAAAGGACATTTTGACCATTTTTGACCATGAAGGAAAAGAATCATTTTATACAGTGCTTTTTGCCATTTTGAAGCGAAAAAAAAAGATTTTGACGTAAAACCGTAAAAATAAAAAAGATTTGGGGTTCCAACGAAATCTGAAACAGCCACAGATGACGCACCTCACGATGAAGAAAATTCTGAAACAGCCACAGATGACGCACCTCACGATGAAGAAAATTCTGAAACAGCCACAGATGACGCACCTCACGATGAAGAAAATTCTGAAACAGCCACAGATGACGCACCCCACGACGTAGAAAATTCTGAAACAGCCACAGATGACGCACTCACGATGAAGAAAATTCTGAAACAGCCACAGATGACGCACCTCACGATGAAGAAAAGCCTGAAACAGCCACAGATGACGCACCTCACGATGAAGAAAATTCTGAAACAGCCACAGATGACGCACCCCACGACCTCACGATGAAGAAAATTCTGAAACAGCCACAGATGACGCACCTCACGATGAAGAAAATTCTGAAACAGCCACAGATGACGCACCTCACGATGAAGAAAATTCTGAAACAGCCACAGATGACGCACCTCACGATGAAGAAAATTCTGAAACAGCCACAGATGACGCACCTCACGATGAAGAAAATTCTGAAACAGCCACAGATGACGCACCTCACGATGAAGAAAATTCTGAAACAGCCACAGATGACGCACCTCACGATGAAGAAAATTCTGAAACAGCCACAGATGACGCACCTCACGATGAAGAAAATTCTGAAACAGCCACAGATGACGCACCTCACGATGAAGAAAATTCTGAAACAGCCACAGATGACGCACCTCACGATGAAGAAAATTCTGAAACAGCCACAGATGACGCACCTCACGATGAAGAAAATTCTGAAACAGCCACAGATGACGCACCTCACGATGAAGAAAATTCTGAAACAGCCACAGATGACGCACCTCACGATGAAGAAAATTCTGAAACAGCCACAGATGACGCACCTCACGATGAAGAAAATTCTGAAACAGCCACAGATGACGCACCTCACGATGAAGAAAATTCTGAAACAGCCACAGATGACGCACCTCACGATGAAGAAAATTCTGAAACAGCCACAGATGACGCACCTCACGATGAAGAAAATTCTGAAACAGCCACAGATGACGCACCTCACGATGAAGAAAATTCTGAAACAGCCACAGATGACGCACCTCACGATGAAGAAAATTCTGAAACAGCCACAGATGACGCACCCCACGACGTAGAAAATTCTGAAACAGCCACAGATGACGCACCTCACGATGAAGAAAATTCTGAAACAGCCACAGATGACGGACCTAACGATGTAGAAAATTCTGATCTAAAAAAATCAGCTCAATACGATGTCAAAACGTGTCAACAACGAAATCAAAATCACAAAATGTCACAACGCTTTTTCGAATTTTCGGCAGGAAAAGAGACATTTTCGGCAGAAAAGGAGCTATTTTCAAGTTCGAAAAGAATAACAACCTTTTTAAATTCTATGGTACTATAACTATTTGAAACCTTTAATGATAATTTGAAAGTTTTAAGTAGGGTTGGATTTAGTCGGTTTTTTTGGATCGGTCGGTTTAAAAAACCGGTTTTTTCCAAAGTCGGTTTCCGGTTGCGGTGTTTTTCAAAAATTTTCGGTCGGTTAACCGACCTGTGCCCGGTTTTCGACTATTATTTGTCGCAAATAAACCGGTATTTTGCTCAAACCGGTTTTCCCAATTTTTTTGAAACCGGTTTTCGGTTTACCCGGTTTTTTTGAAACCGGTTTTCGTTTTCGGTTTATTTGCCAAAAACCCGGTTTTCGGTTAACCGACCGCATCCAACCCTCGTTTTAAGTTTTAATCAGAATTTAGATTCGACGAGTAACGAGAAAATAATAATCTCAAACACTAGGGCCGACAATTTGTTCGCTGTGAGACAAAACTACCCAAAATCATGTTTTGACTACTTTTTAGATGTTTTAGACCCTGAATGCTACAGAAAACGTGTTATTTTGATTGGGAAACACATTTGCATTAAAAACCCCAGATAACGAAAAAAAGTCCAACCATGGTTGACGATGGTTGGACCATGGTCCACCCATGAGTGGTACCAAATCTAGGTATCCAAGATTTTAGGTATGTTTGGCCGCTTCGCGGCCAAAGACCCAACTTGCTCCTCATTGCAAGGGAGCAGTGTTGTTCCGGCGCCGAGATCGGCGCCGGCGCCAGCGCCGGCTACAATTTCTACTTTCAATTTCTACTGTCCCAAATGGAGGACTGACTACTAGTAGAGGGAAAGTAAAGTGTTTCTTCAATTCCAAAAATGGATTGATACATAGAGACAATTGCTCGCTTTCCATGTGCTTTGTCTTTTGCAACTAAATATGCAACCGAAGGGTCAAGAAATGCAGCAATATATAATGGATTTGATTATTGTGAATCCCAGAATTCAATACATTACTGAATCTCTGATGTATTGCATTCATCAGATCTTGGCATATTTCCGGAAATGCATTATCACTCTTCAATCTTTCAATTAATTTCAGCAATCCAGGATATAAAAGGCTTATAGTCGGTCTGCTTTCTTGCTGCAAAGCTTCCGTGAAATTTTTGAAAGGATACAATACAAATACTTCAACTTAAATTAAGAAAAATTGGGTTTTTAATATTAAACAGTAAAATTTCGGAAACAGCGCCGGAGTCATAGTTGCTTAAAAAACAGCGCCGGGTCAGCTTTGTCCGGCGCCAGCGCCAGCGCCGCGCTAAAATTTTTCTTTATTGGCCCAGCGCCGGGTCGAGCGCCGGCTCGGCAGCCATGCGCAGCGCCGGCGCCGGAACAACACTGCAAGGGAGTCAACTTTTAAGGTCAACTTTCAGGGTCAACTTTTTCTTATATTCAAAAAATGTCAATATTTTTCTCAAAATTCTTTTATTTTGATATGTATGACCCTAGAGCAACTTTTTGAGCTCTACGCGAAAATTCGTAGTGTTTCCGAGTGATTTATAAATATTTGACGTATAAAAATCGGTGGGTGAAAAAAGTTGAGGGGTCAACAGGAGTCAACTCAGGGGTCAACATTTGCTAAAATTTTGTAGAGACAAGACTTTAAATTTCCACCTGGTAGAGCTCAAAAAGTTGAGTGGGGGTCACAAATATCAGATTTGGCACTTCCTCCTCAAAAAATTGATATTTTAGCACATTTGAAAAAAGTTGACCCCTAAAAAGTTGTGGGGTCAACTGGACTATGATTACAGCCAATGCAGTGTCCATAGACGGGGTAAACTAAGTTGACCCCCGATGTTGAACCCAAAAGTTGACTCCTAGGTTGAGCTTCCCCCCTCAACTTTTTTAGGAATCAACTTAGTTAACCCCTCAACTTATTAGGTTGACCCCTCAATTTTTAGGTTTACCGCCCAAATTTATTTTGAAAAGATGAAAATTTGAGGAAATACGGTAGTTTTGTCATTTAGCAATAGGGTTGGCGAAGCGATTCTTCGTTTTCGACTTTTTCAGTCGAAAAGTCGGAGAATTCCGACTTTTCGACTTTCGATCCGATTCGATTCTTCGAAAAAAACGATTTTCGATTTTCGATCCGATCCGATTCTTCGAAAATTTCGATTTTCGACTTTCGATTCGATCAGATTCTTCGAAAATTTTTCGAAGAATCGATTTTGGTTGACTTTCCGATTCTTCGAGTCGAAAATTCTGATTCTATTCTGCCAATTTTTTATCTGGTTCTAATTAGATATATTTTGTATTAAGGAAGAATGCCAAGTGTCGTCTGGGAGCATTTCAAGAAGGTCTTGGATAAAGCGACTTGCGACTGTTAGAAAATGATAGCTGATCGTTGTTTTATGTCGTTTGTCGATTAGTCAATGTTATTGTTATTCAAAAATACTAACTACAGGGTGTCAGAAAATAACGTATACGATTGATTTTATTTATCAAAATGATTTCAGAACACAGCAAATAACAATATAACAACAGAATTATTGGAAATGACCACCATTGACACAGGCCTTCAGCCGCTTTGGAAAATTATCCACTATCTTCTCTAATGTTTCAACGCTGATTTCTTCCCAAGCTTTTTTCAATGCTCGCTTCAATGATTTCACATTCGGTGAGGCTTTTGACTTTTCCAGAATACTCCACACTGAATAATCGAGCGGGTTCAAATCGGGCGATCCCGGTCGGTCCTCTACCGTTCCACGCTCAATTGCTTTTTGGACTGTGGCTTTGGGAATTCTCAAGTCTGTGGCGATTTTTCCCATAGAATCTCCAAAGGAATGCATTCTAAGTATTGCAGCTCGTAATTCTTTCATTTTTTACTGCTAAAACCGTGAAATAACAAAACAGCAACAAAAAAATCGCATAAAATCAATTGTATACGTTATTTTCTGACACCCTGTATGAAATCTAATAGCTCAAAAATTATAAGTTTAGTCTGAGTTAATTCTTCAAAATTTTTGGTTTTCGGTTTTCGGTCGGATTATTCGAAAATTTCGACTTTCGATCCGATCCGATTCTTCGAAAATTTTCGATTCCAATCGACTTTTCGATTCTTTGAATCGAAGAATCCGAGCCTTCGCCAACCCTATTTAGCAACATTCAGGCATGGAAATTATGTTTGAAACAAAAATTTTAAAAAGTTCATTCAGTGGTTATATCTAAGTAGCGCTCAGTATTCTATACTGTCAACTCTTAAACACGGGCCATTCTATAAAAACAGGTTTGGTTTCTGGAGGGTCCATTTATAGGCGGGCTGACTGTTTATAAAGGGTTGATTGTACATAATTTCGATAACTAACCACGCCATTTTTGTGTCTTTTTCCTTGTCTTTTTAGTAAGTTGGTTATTTATTAGAACACACAAATATTTTACATTAAAATTATTAGTATCAGTCATCAGCATAATATGGTGCATCTTTTGTCTGAATTAGTAGTGAAGTAGCAGCCTGGCGATTCAAAGGGAGGTGGATTAATATCGGCAAAGTAATTGATTAAATGAAAGCAATTGAGTAGTAGTAAAGAGGATAACGGCAGTCTTTGAAAAGGATAATATAATTTAGCAACAATACAGCTAAAACTGATTTTTATACTAGGACACACAGAGGAGATTAATAAGAAATATTCGTAGTGTACAAATAGCCTACAGAAACTTTATTATAAAAAACTTTGATCCAAACTTTGCATAATTGCGGTTGCTTGCTCTAAAACATGGTGATCGATTTTCTTTGTCTTTCAAACATCATAAATCAAGCTTAACCAGAAAGGCGTCGACGCAGAAAAATATTGAAACAAAATCGAACGTTAAAAATTTAGATTCTGAAATCAAAGAAAAAACACCGAAAATCGAGAGTTTCAATCCCAGTTTAGAGAAAATTTGAAGGACCATAAAACTTGATAAGCTCAGCGATTTGGAAGATTTGAATTCGCGCGGAACCGCCCTAATTTTGTCAATAATGTTTTCGAATTAATTTTTTTGTTTGCATTTAAAACTTGAATTTCATTTATTGTTCAATTTTAAAAACTCAATCATATAGAAAAGTTGTAGAGCCATGGAAGTTGGCCAGCTCATCCGATCTCGCAATGTCAAGCAACGTTGAGCTCGACTAGTAAATGGTTCTAGGCGGAGAATTTCAAGATGCCGGAGACCACTATTCGCAAGATTCTGAAGGATAAAGAAGGAGTTCTTGAAGCAATCGAGGATGGCAGCAAAGCAAAAAGGGAAGCGAAAAGTATGAACAGATGGAAGAAGCTTTAATCGTTTGGCACAAGCAGGTCCAAAGCAATAATGTTCCAGTGAGCGGAGATTTGCTGAAGGTTACTTTTTTGTGCATCTTTTAGATCTTTATCAACCTCTTACAGGAAAAGGCACTTGCTCGCAGCTGAAGTGGGGATCATCAACTTTAAAGCAAGTAATGGTTGGATGAAGGGATTCAAGGACCGTCATGGCATTCGATTTGAAACTGAGCAAGGCGAAGCTGGAGCAGAGATTGGATCTCTACGCGAATGACAAATTTTGCAAGGCTCTTTGACTAGCTATCAATAGGAGGATTAATAGAGGTTATACGGTAGTTATATGCAGCTCCGCTTAATCATGTTTTTCTTGATTAATGCTTAATTTTCTGTTTCATAGGTTTTCAAAAGTTCTTCGGGTAGAAACGAAAGGTAGCCTAAAGTGCTCTGGCAACCTAAAACGCAAAATTTGACCAAAATTTACAATATAAAAGACACACATCACAACTATCTACAGACAATCTAAGCCATTTAAAATGAACAAAAATCCCTCCAAATGTCTAAAGCAATCTCTTGCATGGGCTTGTAACCAGTGCTGAGTCCAGCAATATATTGTTGTGAATGGCTTCAGTGACTATATCATAGGAACAGGAGCTATATGCCAGAGGGGACATGCTTCTGTCCGTCCCCACCCCCCAGGTCATGGACTCCACTGGTTTGTTGACTTGCTGAGACTTCACCTGCAATTGACTAGTGGTTGGCTTTTGCCTTCCTGGTCTCTGAAGAATTGCTCTGGTGGTGGCTGGAGGTGGTTGCTGGTAGTTGTGGAAGTTGTGGCGAGAATAGTAGTCTGTGTGAGCACTGTTCTCCCTACTGGCTGCCACTTTTCTGGGCTCTAGCACATCATTTTGTCGATTTATGTTAGGAAAAGCAGTGGGCTGACCACTGGTTTGTTGTTGCTGCTGGTGGTTGTTGATGTTGGGATGGTGACTGGATGATGGTCGCATTGGACTGCGCTGATGGCATTTGCTATTAGCATATTCCGGTGAACGAAGTTTTGACTGTCCATTGCTGTTATTGCTAGTATTGCTCCTTCGGTTTGGAGTGGAGTTTTCTGGGAAGTCGGAGAAGTCTTCGGTTTTCTGAAAATACATAAAGTTTTTATGAGGATTTTTAGTGCTAGTTGTGAATATAGATTAAAGGACCATGGCCTTTGCGCGCAGCAACATGTGCAAAATTTAAATTGGCGGGGGACAGTTCTCTTTCCTCCATGGTGTTCAAAACAGATAAATTTATCTGAACCGATGAATTTATCTGTCAGACATAACCGTAATGTCTGACTGATAAACTAACCTGCCAGATAAAATCTTAACTGACAGATAAAGTTTATCGGTCACATAAACTTTATTTTTATATAAAATCATAATTCAATTGACAGATAGGTTTCACTATCAAAATTTTTTTAGAAGAATTTTAATTAAAATGTTTGATGGGTTTCAAATTTTGATTATGACATCATTAAAAACTTTTTGAAACCCATCAAACATAATTAAAATTTTTCTAATAAAATTTTGATAGTGAGACATACCTGTCAGACAAAAGAGCCTCACAGATAAATTTATCTGTTTCTCTGTTCAAGTTTTCGGTCGATTCACATATATATGTATAATCAATAATTCAGTGCAAAAGCTCCGTCAAGGAAAAAATTTGCCCGGTGGGTGATTAGGTGTATGTATTTGGATGTTGGAATGTTTCGAAACCCATCATTTCGATGTTAAATTTTAATACCAATTGTTAGTTTTTTTGAGGGCATTGGAATGTTATTCTTACTGCAATGCGTAAAGAGCTTACCGCAGAGTTAGAATTCCCACCAGAAGACCTCTTCTGAGTTGGAGGTGATGTCTTCAACAATTCCTCGTCTATGTCTGGATTGTAAGCAATGGCTGACTTTTGTTGCAACAGGTAGTCTAGTTTGCGAGCAGCAGCTTCTCTGGCCGACTCGCCACTTGAAGTACTTAACTTGCTCTGGGCTGGCTGGTTGGATGCCTGCAAATTAAAAAGTTTGTTAGGTTTCACAAAAAAAGTTGAGCAGTTTACGTATGAGGTGGACGATCCAGCTGGAATACGTTGTTGTGAGGTGTTTGACTGGTTGGTAGAGTAAGGGGTTCTACGAATTATTTTGGGCGGAGCTGACTTCATCACATACTAAAGAGTTGGATTAGATTGGAATATCTGGTTCAAAATAAATGAAAATTACTGTAGTCTCTTCGATGGGCACAACTATTCGCCGGCGAACAGTTGAAGGCATGCCTGCAAAATTAGGTATTAATCTGGGAAACATGTTTTTCTGTGTGTTATTCATTTGTGAATGCACAAAATTTTAATCATGTAAAATGCAGCGTATAACCGCAGTATTTGCAAAAACCATCAAATTTTTTTCGCAAATGACTTGGTAGTACACGCGCGTCTGGCCGTAAGTCTTACTGATATTGTTAGTATAAAAGCAATTGCGTCAAAGACTCAACATTTACCGTATTTCCTCTAATTATGCAGCCCCTCCTAATTTAGCGGTCCCCTAGGTGGCAGTTGAAAAATTTAGGGGCCCCCTCTAATTTAGCGGCTCCCATAAAAATACCCGAGTATTTAAATACTTTTTTGTTGTGCAATCGTTTTTGGTAGTTAAACTCCTTACTTCCGGAAGAGCTACGACAGGGTAATGAATGATGCGCAGAAGGAATTCACAAGTGGCGGCAATCCGAAGGCTCCGGCTATTGATGTGTATCTCCAGTAGATCGTGGACGTTAGGACTCTCTTCCGGCCGGCTCTTCCGGCCGAAAATTGCAAATTCTTTTCTTGGTCTTTTTTCTTCTGCTTGCAAACCAAGCTTCTCTAACCAAAGTTCTTTGCTAACCAAACTGATCCTTTTCAGACTACGGAATAACTATCTGCCATTATGGAACCGAGGATGATCAGGCGCACTGCTTCAAAGAACATGGGCCACTTCCGGAGGGGCGATTCGAACTGATGGAGACTCGATATAAAATGAACAATGTGGCTGCCGAGGAGGAAGTCGATCCCGAGCAAGACGATGAGAATGGCTACATGAGCGATGAGCTCGAGACATCGCTCGAGTCTGAAACTAATGATAACATGGCTTATCCAGAATCTCATTTTATTTGATTGTTTGAAAATGTAAATTACGCAACTTCTCTTAACTTTTTCTCGTGAATCCGCATTTTTTGTTGTATGCTGATGTTTGTTGATAATAAACTCTATTTATTTTGCTGACTTTTTTTAAAAAAGGAGTGATAGATGGTTAAAGTATGAGGCGACATGCTTTAATAATCCGGCATGCAATTTGGAAGGTTGAATAATTATGCGGCCCCCTAATTTAGCGGCCCCCTAGGGGGTAGTTGAAAAATTTAGCGGCCGGCCGCATAATCAGAGGAAATACAGTACTCTCTTTCTCGTTCTTGCGCCATTGGTCTTATAGGCAAAAGATTCACTGGTAAAACCAAGATCCGTGCAAATTTCACACCTAGCGGGGTGGAGCCTGACGAGGTTTCGGGTCCACACTCTATTTTTTAAATTCTAGATTCGTCGCCGGATATAAAAATTATAAATAAACCGTTCTTGCAAGTCCATACCTTTAGTTCCAGCTTGGATGGAGTCCAAATCCTCAGGGTTGGTCATTGCCTTGAGGATAAGAGGTTCATTTCGCTCCCTTGCCTTGCGCAGTTCATGGTCCATTTTGGTCTCACGGCTGTAAACAACTCAATCAAATCTATTCCTAGACACCTCTTGTTGTGAAAGACTTACTGTGGGTTTAGTCGCCATAGACACGATTTACGACCTAACAAAACAGAAGTTATTCACAGTAAAGTGGGTCAACTATTTTTAAAAACAAAAGTTAAAAAAAAGACACACCATGACATCCAGGAGTCTCAACCTCGATCTTCTGGAAACACTTGTTGAGCGAAAGGTTATGACGCACAGAGTTTTTCCATCCACTTGGAGCAGCTCGGAAGTAGGGGAAGTGCTCGCTGAAAATGCAGTCAAATTAGACTGAAAGTCGAAATTCAAGGTTTTAGGTGAATTACAAATATTTTTCTAGGGTAGGTAGGGGTAGTGTTGTTTCCAGTGTTTTCGTGCATTTAACACTTAATGCACAACTTTTTTCATATATTTTGTTTTCTTATCTCAGATGTTTTTACACCGTTTTGTAGCTGAGATTTTTCTCTATCGATTGAGTGGTCAAACACACCAGTTAAAAATAATTTTTGACAGAATCACACCAAGTATTTAAAAAAAACCAAATGTAGACTTAACACTTGACTTGTTTTTAAACACTTGGTGTGATTCTGTTCATGGCGCTTTTTTAAATAGCTTCTAAAATATCCATGTCTAAAATATCCCTGCCTTTCAGATATCGCTTTTTTACTTATGTTGTAGAGCAAATTTTCCTGCAAAATAATTAAAAACTATGTCTAGAGACAAGTAAAACCAGCATTTCAAAAAAGTTCTATGAAAGCTAACATTTGATCGATCAGTCGAAATAGTAATGCCCCTGCCGACCATATGTTTGTCGCTGGTTATTGCAAGACATCCTTAAAGTATTAAATTTTTTGGTTATAATGTTGCCAAGCATGTATTGCGTTTGTTCGAACTTCGAAACCCTAAGACAATGTTGATTAACGATATTTTATTGCATTTTTACAGGAAATCAGAATGGATACGGTATCTTGTTACATTTTTTCAGGTACAGTCGACTCTCTCCACAGTGATCACCCGCCATAGTGATCAACTTTTTTTGATTTAGTTGATCTACAAAAGAATTAAGGCAAACCGACCCCCTCTGCCATGGTGATCGCTCTCCATATTGATCAACTCTCCATCAGTGATGTGAATCTCTGAACATCCGCACCGGCACCCGCACCGGCTCCTAAAAATTTTCCCACCCGCACCGGCCCCCAAAATTTTCCGCACCGGCACCTGCACCGGCCGGTGCGGTTACATCACTGGTTGAAGGTTTCATTTTTTTTGCGGTGGTGCTTCTTCAGTAGACATTTCTGCCTTTTCAGTAGGCAAACAATTGATAAATACAGTGATCAGGCAGAAAAACAAGATAAGGAAAACAACCTCGTCAATACTAAAAGGAAAATTTGGACATTGCCTTGGTCCCCTGTTGTTTTTTGTGAAATTTTAGGCTTTAGGCTTAGGCTAAAATTTCACAAGAATCAACAGGGGGACCAAGGCAAAAAACTGTCCTATTCTCGTATAGGGCCAAATTTTTCTTTTAGTATGGACAAGGTTGTTTTCCTTATCTTGTTTTCCTCCAATAATTTGAAATATTATTTGCCGCCTATATTCGGTCAATGAAAAATCACCTATAAATTTTATGTTGCTGGTGCGGCCCAAAAAATCATGCACTGGCACCAGCACCGACCCCCGAAAATTCCCGCACCAGCACCTGCACCGGCAACAGCTCCCAAAAATTTCCGCGCCGGTGCTGATGCGGCACCGGTGCGGTTGCATTACTGCTCTCCATAGTGATTAGATTTTAGCAGTCCCCGCTATATGATCGACGCTCGCCATAGTGATCAAAACAAAATTTAGAAATTAAAAAATTTAAAGAACCACATTTTTCTTCGAGAATTTTTCGGGAGTGAAACCCAACAGTGTCATTTTCTACCCGAGCATATTCCCCTAGCTCATCCAAGTCAAGCATAATATCGAAGCGGGGAGCCGATCAAGCAGTTGGTGAAGTCAGGCACTCAGTTTCTGGTGGTTGGTGTTTCCAATCCTGTATTAATTTTTTCTTCGGGAATGAAACCCAATCTTTATTTTGTTTCTTGCAGTGGTTGTTAATCTAGTTAAGCTTTGTGTACCACTGCCGTTGGAAGGTTAGAGAACCCATAAACTAACTAGCCTATGTGCCTAAGAAAAAATTATTGGGGAGGGGAAGAGGGATGGTGTATGTGACACAAGCGCCGAAAAGTGTTGGTTACGTGGAAGACTCACCACAAGAATGCATAAATCTCAGAGACGGTCAATTCACCGGATGAGCTGTTCTTCAAAGCCAATCCAATCAAACACGAGAAGGAGTACATGGGCTTGTAGAAACCTCCGGCCATTTGCTGTTGTTCTGCATCACCCATCTTGTTACCACCACTATGGCCCATTTGCCCAGGTGGTCTGCGAGGTGGTCCACCACCATTTGGTCTAGCAGACGCCGCCTGGCTTTTTTCCTGTTCAACTGGAGTGTTCTCATCAAACCCAAAGTCGTCATCCTCCTCGTATTTGTACTCGGCGTAGCCAGAACTAGAGTCACACCCCACAATTACCCTCCTGTAACCATCAGGATCGGTCAAACACTCCTGCACGAATCCGGATACATCGAATGAATCGTCATCTTGGTTGTCATAGGGTTGGTGTTGGTGGTGATGATTGGTGTAGTTGGAAGGGCTGTGGATGGCATAGGCGTCTTGGTGTTGTGGAGCAGCATTGTCCAGAGAGGCGAGCATCCCGCTAGGAGTGTTACTAGAGTGTTGGGAAGTGGGTAGACCATAGGAGAGTGGAGCCAGCAAGTCGTCAGTGATGGTGCCAAGGGTGAGCTTAGCATCCAGAGGCTGAAATTTTGATTATAAAATTTGATTAGTATGGCGCATGTGCATAGGACAGCGTGAAACCATAAACAATAATCTTATAAAGACAATTATTTAATAGGTTTTAGTAAAACCGTTTTACTATATAACAGAGGAACATATTTGACATTATAAAGGCGTACACAGGGTACTAGGACTTGAGTGGTCTATTAGTCTCGATGAAGTCACCCATTTAAGTCTATCGTTCTTTTCCGTTATCGGCAGGCCGCTTTATTTCAAACTTTTCAAACAGAGTTTCAGAGTTTCTGAGGGGTTCTTTAGAGTTTCTTTTTAAACAAAGTTCCTTTCAGGTTCTAAAGCAATCTACGTTCAGCCATGTGAAAGCAAGTGATGAAGCAACAAAATGTGGGTGAGGAAGACGCGTTACGAAGAAGACAATGAGCAGGTAAGTCAAGTAGATGACAAGATCAGCCTAATTCATGCAACTCTGGTGATTGTGTGTTACCTCTTCCACCTTTTAAATGAACTTTCGTGATTTACCTCGTGGAGAAGAAGTAAGCGTCAGATTTTTGCAAGAGCGTGGACTGCTTCCGTCAACGAGAACGTGTAAGAAAGGCCATGCGATGAAGCTCTACTTCGGTTCAAGTAATACTTGGAATTGCAACTTCAGGAAATGCCGGCAACAAGTGAAGATGAATGGTTCCAGGACACTCGGCTCCCTTTTGAGAAAATTACCTGCTTCATCTACAAGTTTTTGGTTTCTGTTTCAATTTGCATTTATTTGGATACTCTATTATGCTTTTAGTTGGGCCTGTGAGCTGATGTCAAATAGTGTGAAAGAGAGCTGTGCGGCAGTAGATTACAATTCATTCATGCGCCGAATATGTCATGAGATTTTGTGCAAATCAACGGGAGTTATTGGTATGTTTCCGATTGTTTTTTGCTTTCTGTTAATAAATATTTTTGCAGGCGGACCAGGACAAACAGTTGAAGTTGATTAAAGCGCCTACACTCATCGTAAGAATGAGAAAGGCCGTCTCTTTCCAACAACGTGGGTGTTTGGAGGAATATGCCGTGAGTCAAGGGATGTATTTTTGGAAGTCATTGAAAAAAGGTGAATAACTGAATTAATTGATGATTTATTTTTTTATATTCTTTGTTTTCGAGACGCTGCGATATTGGAAGAAGTCATCCGGAATCAACTATCATCTCAGACATGTGGAATGGATACAATGGGCTGGATCGAAACCATATCACTTTGTCGCACTTGACCGTCAAGAAGAACTTTGTCGATCCAGAGACAGGAGCGCATATCAACACTTTTGAGCGAATGTGGCGCACTTCAAAGAAGAGAAACAAAGTTTAAAGTGGCACTGCTCGCCATCATCTGGTCGACTACCTCGAAGAGTTCTGGTGGAGGAGTCTAAACAAAGACAAGGATCCGTTTGAACAACTGCTGAAGGATATAGGTCAATTGTATCCACCAAACATCCCATTGAATATTCCTCGCTGATTTTTCTGTGTGATTGTGCTTTAATGAACATGTATAAGTAGAAAAATTAATAAATTGGCAGAAATTGTATATGAAGAAAAAATGAAGTGGCCTGCCGATAACGGAAAAGAACCGTCTATGGAATTCTGGATTACACTCCGCATAAGTTTTTTTACCCTTGGTGATTTAAGCGCAGCTTTAGGCAGAAATGTAGAGCAGCGT
Organism: Ditylenchus weischeri; assembly: GCA_029231635.1. Classification (NCBI taxonomy): domain Eukaryota; kingdom Metazoa; phylum Nematoda; class Chromadorea; order Rhabditida; family Anguinidae; genus Ditylenchus; species Ditylenchus weischeri. The sequence continues at coordinate 20,393 of JAMRYI010000935.1, read as the reverse complement.
AAAAAACGGAAATCAATTTTTTGGAAAATTGGAATTGAAGATGTCTGCAACGGTTTTGCCAATTTCAAAATTGCCATAAGATCAAATTTATATTTTTAGCGGAATACTAGCAGCTGAGCCGATTATAACTCACAATCGTCTTGGTCGTTGTCAGTCCTGGCCGACAGTCTACATAAGTGTTCTAAAGATTAAATTTACAAAAAAAATACGCGCCCCCCTGCCCCCAAATTTAATTGCAGCACCGAATTACGGACGTCGGTGTTTTAAAACAGTATTTGTGTCGAACCGTTCGTATATCGAAATTTCCGTATCCGACCACCAGTGTTTTCACATGACATACCGTATAACCTATTTTAATAGACCCGGGTCTATTATTTTTTAACCCTCTCGAAATCGGGAAAATTTTGGGTCAATCTCGATATTCTTGGGTGTAAACCCGAAATCTAAAAAGCAGAATCGGTAGAGGCCGTGGGATTTAAGAAAATGCAATAAACATGTCTGCCAGATGTTTGCTCTAAGCTGATATATAACTGCTCAAAGTCGAGGAGGGTCTATTATTAAAGGGGGTCAATTAATAGAGGTTTTACGGTAATGGCAATTGTCGTAAAATCATGGTTTTGTAGTATCATGAGAGTTATTTTTTTATGATTTATATTTTGATTTATGATAGGCAGCATAAATGAAAAACTTATCATGATATTTGATGGAAAAATCATCATGATAATTTTTCCATGAAATTCATTGTCAGAAAAAGGGTAAAAACACACAAACAAAGTAATCCAGAGAAGAAGACCCTACCGAATAAGCCTGGGTCTCCTGACTCCAGTTAAAATCATTGTCATTGCAGGTGTGCATCCTGGATATATGACTGCTGTATCCAGCCAAACTGTCTAAGTGGTAATCAAACGACGGACTGCTATATCTGTCGTCAAAATCCATTGAATTAGGCTCTTTTTTGAAGAGGGCAGGATCAGCTGAGCCAGACGAATTAGAAGATTCTTCCGCATACTCATACCTGAAAACTGCGCTAAATATTTTCACATTTTTGTCTAATTTTTAGGGTTGACGACGGGAATTCCGCAATCCCGAATCCGTCAACTTTACTATATGGCCATTGTTTGGTCTGTCTGTCGTCGGTCACAAAAAATGTTTGGCATGTTCCGCTTATCAGATTGGAATTCTGTTAATACCATTCGACGCGGCATAGTCGATTTACATTTACGAAAAACTCCCAAAAGTTGGGTGTGTCCGAGCCAAAAAAAAGTTATGGCCTCTTGAAAGTTTGGTCAAAAACCATAGGGGGACCAAGGCAGTTTGAAGTGAATTTAGTTTCCTTTCAGGACCAAGGCATGGTTACAGGTTCAAATCCTGGTATTAGCATGCAACTTTTTTAACGCGTGTACCCTACGTAGGTCCTCGGCGCCAGCGATAGTGCCGCTCGCGGCATCCCCAAATTCTAGTCAACTTTACTATATGGCCATTGTTTGGTCTGGCGTGTGTCTCAAAAAATGTTAGGCATGTTCCGCCAATCGTATCACAAATCTGTTAAGACCATTCGACGCAGGATGGTCAATTTACTTGAGTGAAAAGCTCTCAAAAGCTAAGGCAAATTTGGTATTTTTCTGCAGAAATTTTAGTTTTAGATCCTATCAAAGAGTTGTTTATGATGCGAACCCATCAAAATCGCTTTCCGCTTCGGGTTTGTTCCTAAAATTTTCTGACAACCGAGTAGAACCAGCAGTGTCGCCCACCTTCGACCTACTCCAAAAATCACATTTCACATTCACGCAATTTTTCATTTCGTCAACCACACCTGTTTTGCACAAATCCCCCAATTTGAAACTTGGTACTCTAAGATTGTGATCACTAGAGAAACTGTACTCTAACAAAATAACAGAAAAAAATTAAAATTAATTACGAAATTGCAAATTTCACACCTGATACCATCAATATCCAACCTTGTGAAGTTAATTTGTCAAACATGCATTTTTTGGTTCAAAAACTTCCAAAAATTTGCGTAGATGCTTATCTGGAGGTGCAAAATAAATTGGTTTTGTCCAACCTGATGGTGTCCATAATAGAGGAGTGGAACATTGACCTCGAGCGCCAGCAACACACTGTCTTCTTTCCTGCTACTTTGATGTGCTTGTCGGCGTTTTACGCTCTCTCCTATGTTAACTAACTAACTGACTGCTACTGGCAGGCTGCTGGAGTTGAGAACAGGCGGACAAGATTGACACCGATAGGATTTATTGCATAATCTAGTGATTGGCTCGAGACTAAAATGTCACCAACTTAATAATATTAGATGAGCGAAAATTAGTAGGCATAAAATTGATTGATTTTGGATATTTGTGCAAGTAGATTGACGAATGCATTTTGCAAAATTAAAATTAACACAGAAATAAATTTATTAACTAAAATACCGTATTTCCTCTAATAGAGCCACCCCCTCTGATTCAAAATCGTGTTCTAGGCATTGCGTTTTTAACCCACTTTTCAATTACTTTTCTCAGGCAAGTTACCACTCATTCTGTAGCTCATCTCACTGACTACAAAACGGGTGGTAACTTGCCTGAGATGAATCTTTCAAAAGTGGGTTAAAAACGCAATGCCAAGAACACGAAAATGGGAGGTGGCTCTATTAGAGGAAATACGGTAGGTTGTTACACTTTTCGACCCTGAAATTGCGCTTTTTCTGTCGGAAATGGCACTTTTGCTGCCGGAAATTTGAAAAATTTTTTGTTTTCGGGGGTTTTCTTATCACTTTTCAATTTTTTTGACCAACGTGTAGCCCAGGATCTCAGCTTTCTTACAAGCTATCAACTGACTGAATGAGATTTTCAAAAGTTGGAAGAAAAGGTCTTTAAAGGGACCAAGTTTTTGGAAAAATTTGTTCTGCTCAAAGACCTTTTCCTCCAACCTTTGAAAATTTCATTCAGTCAGTTGATAGCTTGTAAGAAAGCTGAGATTTAAAAAATTGAAAAAAAAGCTTTCAAAAAATTTCCGGCAGCCATTTCGCCATTTCAGGGTAAGGTAAGTATTTCAACCAATAAAATAACATTTATTTGAGATCTCTACGAAATTTTGGATGTTTTCTGTGAAAGCTGATCTCAAACTAGTTTGGGGCAATTAGCAGTGAAATATCGTTGTTTTGAAAAGTGTTGGAGACTTTAGTAAAAGAATAGCCTACAATTTAAGAGTTCCAATGTGTGGTCAATCAATTATATCAGATAAATATTTAGCCAACAAAATTATACTCATTGTCAAACCACCAGTTTACTATTAGTTTATAGGAAAGTTGAAATACAGGGCTATACAAAGGTATGAAACTTTTAAACATTATAAAAAGACAAAAATTAGAAAAATAAAGTTTGCACTATTAAATTTACATTAATTTACACTATTAAACGGACCGGGACGTTTATTTTTCAACCACAAAAATGTCGGAAAATGTTTAGGTCGATTTTGAGATTTTCGGTGCTCAACCAAAATCTGAAAAGTGGAATCAGGTAAACTCGGGATAACTAAGAAAACGCAAAAATCAGATTTGCAAAATTGTTTTTCTAGGCTGAGATATAGGTCCTTGAGGGGCTGTTTGTTGGAGAGCGGCTATTGAAAAAAATTTAATACTGTATCCACGGTGACCAACTTGCCGTTATTTAGTGGCATTGCCGTTATTTTTCACAATTGTGCCGTTATTTTGCACAATTTTGCCATTATTTTTTTTTGAAAATAATGACATTTTGTCTAGTTTTGGATTATTAAATTAAAAAATGCCGTTATTTTTGGATTCTTCTATTTGGAATGCCGTTGTTTTGGAACATGTTGCCGTTATTTTCATTTGAGTTGGTCACATTGACTGTATCCCCAAAAAATCAACAAGTACTTTGCCGTATGAGAAAAAAGTAGTAATATCCAATCTTTTTTTAAATATTTACTAATGTTTTATTTCACTTTCCCGTTACTCAATTTTGATATTTCAGTTTTGGCAGCTGGATATGTTTAATTCTGCCTAATATTTTGTACATCTTTTGTCATTATCAGAGCTTCAAATTGAAAAGACCTCAATCAGTGACTTTTTTAGAAAGGAAACTCAGAAATTTTATAACTCAAGGGCATTTAACATTTTAGTCTCAATATAAATATACAAGGGACCACAGGCGCCTATCGGCGCCTCTATAGTATTTCGAAATTTCAATGAGGGGCTATGACTTCATTCATAAAAATAGGTATATCCCCTATTAGAACTCATTTTTTTCGCCTGTTCTTTTTTTAAAACGAAAGCTGACATTCTGGGGAACACGATGGTATTAGCGACAAAAGTGATTTCGCTATCTACGACCCGTTCTGGCCTTCGAAGTAAAAAAGCGCCCACCCACACATACCAAATACTATATAAGATTATGAGTCCAAACAGGCTAAATGGCCATGTTCTACAAATTTTTCTGTTTTTAACAGCTTCTCCACAAATATTACTAAAATCACTAGACTACACTTGAACCAGATCTATCTATTGGCAAGCTATCCCCACCCTCAAATTTGCATATTTTTAGCACCTCTTTGTGGTTGGAAGCCAGCCAAAAACAAGTAGGAGAAAAAGACAGCAAGCAACCTATAAATGGGATATTTTGACACATTTATTTGTCAAAAAGCCGAAAGAAAGTTCATTCAAACAGCATTTTTCTCACCCAAAAAAAGTGGAGCAAGTATGCGATCCATTTAACCACAAATGACCAGACCAGTCATAAAATAGGATGGAAGGTAAGGGTGGACATATGAAGAGCAGACATTCACGTCATCCACAAAATGTCTGAGAGTGAGTGCCAATCCATGGAAAGGCAATTGCCCTCCTCTTCAAATAAGTCCCAAAAGGTGTATGTGAGGGGAAGGAAGGGAATGAGCTGAGAGAGGTTGGACTGAGGACCCCCCAACTGTCCAGCAGCAGCACACACACATCACTGGCGACTGCACCAACTGTACAGGGTGTACATACAGAAAACCAGTACTAGTGAAAATAGGTACCCTTTACGGCTAAATAAAATATTTTCTGCTTTTGGCCATCAGAGCTCGTGGTAATTAACAAAAATTGTATGCCTCAAGATACAACCTTTTAAAGTTGCAGGGGTCGCCCTGTTAGAGGGAATACGGTAAACGCAGGGCACGTATATGTCCTTTTTAAAAAGATTTGTCCTTTTTTCGGGACCCCAAATCTTTTTTAATTTTTGAAATTTTAGTCAAAATTTTTTTCGCTTCGAAATGGCAATAAGCACTGGATAAAATGACCTTTTTCCTTCAAAATGGTCAAAATGTCCTTTTTTGACCAAATGTCCTTTTTTGAAATTTTGAGATACGAGCCCTGGGTAAACGCCATAATTTTTAATAAGGACCCTGACTTCTGATAATTTTTGCTATTTTTGGAAAACCACGATTTCAGACATTTTTATCGATATGATTTTTAAAGTTTTTTTGCAAGTTGTCTTTGGTCAGTCTAGTCCGAAATATTCCGATGTTGCAGATCGTTTTCCGACTCTAAAAAGCAAAACCCCAACTTAACAGCCTTTATTTTTTGAAAATAGTGCCGTTGGAACGGGGTTTTGCTTTTTAAAAGCATTGAAAAGAGATTACCAAAAGCGGAATTCTTGCGATATTTGGGAATAGCATGCTAAAACAAAACTGGCATAAAATTTCATAGATAGTAAAAAAAATGTTGGACCCTAGTCGTGAACAAACTTGAGGTGGGAGCCCTTCAAACAAGGTTTGACTTACAAAAGTGAAGTAGGTCACTTTTTGGCCCACCATATAGTTTTGTTTTGACAAAATGGTGCACACGTTTGGTCAGACAAAAAAAATCTCCAAAATAGCAACAAATATCAGAAATTGGGGTGCTTGTTAAAAATTTTGTTTGTTTGCCGTATTTCCTCTAATAGTGCGTGCCCTCAGCTTTGAGGGTCTGTATCTTGGGGTAGTGAATTTTTTTCTTAACTACTATGGTTAGGCACTCGAAAGTCTCAAGAGAAATGAATCAAAACTCCGGGACATAAAAATAAACCCTACAATATAGGGTCTCTAGTTAAGCAAAGTTTAAAAAAGTAAAACAAAGTTGATACTGTGCAGTCTTGATTGATCGTCAGTTGATTGATTGGCCCCGCCTTGTCTGCTCCTCTCAGATTTCATTCTTCACTAGTCTATTTTAACATTAATGTACGACGTCTTTTGTCCTTAGAATATAGGGTGTTGCTGTATTTGGCCTTGGACCGGAAGTGTTTTTCAAACTAGTGAAGGTGAGATTAAAGGGGCATGCTCACCTGTTAAAAAAATTTGTCCCCGCCAATTCAAAATTTTTTCCTACTCATTGAACTTCTGTACGGATTTTTCGGCGCTAGTGAAGAATAGGGTTCCTAAAATCAGCTTGGTCCCCCTGTTGTTTTATTTGTAAAAACAACAGGGGGAGCTGATTTTTGGAACCCTATTCTTCACTATAGCCGATTTTTCTACTTGGTTTCTAACAAAACTATACCTAAAATTAAATTCTCAGCATTGTTTTGTTAGAAACCAAGTTCAAATATCCGTAGAAAAGTTCAATGCTTAGGAAAAAATTTTGAATTGGCGGGGACAAATTTTGAACATGTGAGCATGCCCGTTTAATAATTCGACAGGCGGCTGCAGTATGACAAATAATAGCTAAGTGCCCAAAAAGTTCGTTCCCGCCTAGGGTCAGACACTTTTTTACTCTAAATTTTATCCCAAATTTAATTTGCCAGCTTAGTCCGAAATATCGCAAGGATTTCGATTTTACCGATCGCTTTTAAGAAACACTTATAGATATTTATACCCTGAATCCTCCCAATGACGAACACCTATTTCGGATTTAGGTGTTTGTTATTTTTAGAATTGCGGGTCTAAAGGTCAAAAGTATAGTGTTTAATCGTAATCGTAATCCTTGCGATATTTCGCACTAGGCTGCCGAATTGAATTTATCAAAGCCTTTCAAATCTATGTGAAAAAGTGTCGGACCCAAGGCGGCAACGAACTTTTTGGGTGTTCTTTATTGGGAGGTTTGACTGTAATTTCATTTTAAAAAACATCAAATTTTCCATAAAGGCTTTGCTACCGTATTTCCTCTAATAGAGCCACCCCCCTCTGATTCAAAATCGTGTTCTTGGCATTGCGTTTTTAACCCACTTTTCAAAGATTCATCTCAGGCAAGTTACCACCCGTTTTGTAGTCAGTGAGATGAGCTACAGAATGAGTGGTAACTTGCCTGAGAAAAGTAATTGAAAAGTGGGTTAAAAACGCAATGCCTAGAACACGATTTTGAATCAGAGGGGGGTGGCTCTATTAGAGGAAATACGGTAACTAACAGAGCGAAAATATGAAAATTTTTCGAATAAAGTACAATTTGACTGTTTTAATTAGAAAAGGTCATTTTATCCAGTGCTTATTTCCATTTTAAAGCGAAAAAAGGTTTTAAAATGAAATTTCAAAAATAAAAATTTAATAAAAAATCAAAGAGGAATATGACGTGCAACCAGCGGGAATCGAACTTGAGACCCTTAGATTACATCAACTGTCATTTTCAACAAAAGTGGCATGCCAACCTACCCTGTAAAACTAAGAAAACGGCAAGATGAGGGCAAACAGATTAGAGAGACAGAGGTAACACAGGCCCTGCCCTCCTATACCAAAAGGCACAAGGACGACGACCATCCATTCATCCAGCCCTCCAACAAAAACCGATAAAATTCTCCCGCCAAAATAATTTTTTTAGCCAGCAGCGAGCCAGTGCTCTCCCTTGCGCCCGCCCGCCTGACTGTTGTTGATGATGGAGAGAGGAAAGGGAAATGGTCTACTGCTGCCCATCCTGATGGTCATTCACCCGAAAGGGCAAAACAGTTCCACTGGCCTCTATTCCCTCAATGGGGGAGGAGGGACTCAACAACTTTCCTGTTTCATAATAGCATCTGTCCACCTCCCCTACTACTACCCTTTTTTACATACAGGCAGATGGAGAAGGAGACCTTAGAGTGGTTCAGGGACCGGCACCGTTGGAGCTAGGAGGTGAGGGGCTGCCAACCCACCACAAATAACAGGTTCTTTGGTTTAGGGACAGTAATTAGCGAGTGGACAACTACTTCTGTTTCTGTTTTTGCCTTTTTATTGCTTAGAAAGGCGGAAAAGGTTTGAAAAAAGACATTTTTATTGGAGCAAGTGATGGTTTTGCAGCAGAATTAGAATATAAGGAAGAAAACTGCTATTATATAAGTTTGATTTTTTAAATAAATTCTTTTTGCAAAAAAGGTAATAAATAAAAGTTCTTACAATATTTTTTTCCAAACAGTTGACTTTTGAAAGAAAAAACGTTGGCACCCTGCTGACACTTTGCCCTGGGCAATACAGGTAAATGTTGTCTGCGCAGTGCCTAGGCATAAGAAGATAGGGCGCCGATAATCCATGCGCACTAATTTTTGTGAGAAAAGTTGAGCAAAAAATATGTTATGTCTGTTTTAAAAATTTGCAGTATAGTTTTCCATTTTAGCCATTTCAACAAAATAAAGTTCTTTTTGAAAACATTTTTCCTTTTTTTTGGAACCCCAAATCTTTTTTATTTTTGCGGTTTTACGTCAAAATCTTTTTTTTTTCGCTTCAAAATGGCAAAAAGCACTGTATAAAATGATTCTTTTCCTTCATGGTCAAAAATGGTCAAAATGTCCTTTTTTATCCAAACCCCTTTTTTGGAAAAAAGATCTAAGAACCCTGATTTAGATACTCTTTTGCCAATCTACCGGATTTTTTTAACTTATAATAATTTATTACAATTTCGAAAACCTGACTTAAAATGGTATAAGAGTACTTTGCCGCAAGTCTGTAACATTTTTATTAGGCAACAAATAGTTTTGAAGGAGAATAACAACTAAAAGACTCTACTGATCGTTTGATTCCATCTCTTCGTCCTTTTCTTGTTTTTGAGAACAGTTCTGATAGGCGTCTGAAAGAGAAAGCAGCTGCTGTTTAACGAATTCGCATTTTTCAGCTTCTGAGTCATTTTCAGCAAAGTCATAATCAGAGAAGACAACAGGATGAAGACCGGCTAGCTGAACCAAAATTGGGCTAAGAAAAAAGATAAAGATGTGTTTTTAAATTACCTTCAAATTTAAAAACTGCATGGGAAACTGTCGGATTGGTCTGGGTTTGTAATCTTCCTGCAAATAAAAAGGTGTAAATGAGAATCAAAATTTGACATCTGACTTCTGGAATAGTCAAGTGTCTCTTTGTCAGATAGATAACAGCCACTTGTTTTATTTCAGAATTGTCCGTTGAGCCGACTTCTTGCAACGGCACAAACTTGTTCTGATCCACATCTACGTGCACCAAGCCATCAAGAAGGACACCTGAAAAATCAAAAATGGTTGAAAAATTAAAAATCATTCGTATCTTATTTTTGGCACTTTCGTTTTTTGTGCGTGTCGGTGGCCCGAAAAAATTTGGTTGTCAATGATGAAATTTTTTCATGTACATATTTTGAGTTTCGTATCAATGAGCTCAGGTAGCTTATCTACTGTCATCGATTTTCCTGGGGAAATCGATGGGGCAAGTAGATTTTTCGAATTTTTTTGTCCACCCTGTAGTCGTTTCGTAATTTTTGTAAAATGTTGGAATTCAAAAATGATGTTGGTGCTATTTTACAGTTTGGCGTTTCAACATACGCTGACCTCCTCTAAGCCTAAGATTTCGCCAAAAGTTAGAAAAAAATTATAAAATCATAGCACACAAAAATGAAAAAATATTTGAATTCCCGCATTGTAAAAAAGCTTCGAAACGTATCTATGCCCCAATTTTGCAGACCGTATCGAAAATCGACTACCGTATAACCTCTAATAGACGGGTACCCTCTAATAGACGGGCACCCCTAAGGACCTATATCTCAGCCCAGGAAAATTATTTTGCAAATCTGTTTTATGCGTTTTCTTGATCACCTCTATCTTAGTTGATCTCGCTTTTTAGATTTTTTTGAGTACCCAAAAATCTTAAAATCAAAATATTTTTTTTCTCGATTTTTAGGGGTTGAAAAATAGACGGGAATGCCCGTCTATTAGAGGTTATACGGTATATGCTTTAAATATAAAGATTATTTTCTAGTGACAGATATTTGAAATATTTGATAAACAAAATCTTACCAGTCTCATGCAAAAACGGAGCTTTAGAGATCTCATCAACAGGAGCCACTTTATGAAAAATAGAGCGAAAATTGTTCACTAGATCTGTATCTCTGGAATTTTTCACCTCCCAGTACAACTCGTCCTGAATTGATTTGTGTGTGATCCCAACTTTTAAGGGGCATGCTCGCCGCCGATGAGAATATTTTGAAAGGCCTACAGTAAAAAGGCCTACGCAAAAAGGCCTACAGTAAAATGGCCTACGCAAAAAGGCCTACAGTAAAATGGCCTACGCAAAAAGGCCTACAGTAAAATGGCCTACAAAATTATCTATATTTATTCAGTCCTGAAACGAATAAAATTGCAATTTTCTATTCCATGATAACGATTCATTCTCCTATAATTTTTCTTCAGAAATTTTTGGATGGCTGTCACCGCTGTTGCTAACTATGTTTTTTGTAGAATTGTTCAAATGGTGATCGAATCAAACAAAGGTGCGGCAATGGCTCAGTGTGGTGGGCGACTTATGAGGAAAAATGCAAAAAGCGCAGATGGTACAAAGCAGTACTGGAGGTGCGCAATTAAAGAATGTCATGGTACGGCGCAATCCGTTTTCGGCTCCACAGAAGATCTGGCAGAAAGAAAGCCTCATGACCTCTGTGTCCCAAGTCCAAGCACAGTCGCAGTATTTTCTATTCTTATGTGTTTTGTTTCGCACCGCTTTGTTTGCAGATTAAGAAGAAAATGGCCGAGATTAAGAACACCGCCAAACGAGATCTAGCTGTCTGTTCGTCGTCCATTGTGACAGATGCGAAGCAGGGACTGTCTGTTCTGGAGTTGGAATCATTCCCATTGGTTTCTCTTTATTTCTTTTTAAATGTTCGTTTTAATCATAATCTTTTTGCAGGACTCAAACATTAAAAGAAGAGTGACAAACGCTAGACGTCCTTGTGGTAGTGCTAATGTGGACATTCCTTTTCCTCTCATGGTTCTCAGCGAGTCGTTTAAAACAACAAATGCAGGAGGTATTTTTTATTTTTCATCCTGCCCATTCAGTCATTTTCGATCTTAATTTAGAGCGCTTTCTTTTGTATTATTCCCGTGTGTCTGAGCCAAACCAGCCAGTCATTATGATCTATGCTTCGGAACATGGTCTTCTCCTTCTTCGTCAGAACAAGCGCTGGTCCATCGATGGAACATTCTACAGCTGCCCTCAGAATTTCTCACAGCTTTACTCAATCAACGTTTTTAAAGGAATCAAAGGAATCTCGTCGCTCCCAGCCGTCTTCTTTCTTTTGCCAGGTAAAATTCTTTCGCATTGAATGTTCGTTGGCCTAGATTTAATAAGTTTACTGTTTAGGAAAATCACAGGAAGTGTACAAGCGTGCTTTTGACGCTCTTTTCAATGGCCGTCCTCACTTTGTACCTGATGCTGTTATGAGTGGTTAGTTCTTATTCCTTACTGCGATTTATTTTATCAAACTTTTTCAGATTTTGAACTTGCTCCCGTCAATGTGCTCAAAGAGAGGTTTCCGCTGGCTATCTTCTCCTTCTGTCTATTCCATTTTGGTCAAAGCCTTTTTAAGAAGTTCCAGAAACAAGGGTTGGTTGAGCTCTATTCCATCGGTGACATCAAGGCTTTGCTCCGCTCATGTAATGCTCTAGGTTTTCTGCCAGCCGATGAAGTGGGACTTGGTTTCGATGAATTGGTGGAGCAAGTTGAAGAAAAGATCGATCTGCGCGTTATTCCTGCATTGAAAGTGGAGTCATTGAGAGGTGAATTTTTTTCCTGCTTTGTTTTTTTTTTTTGTTGTTTTTCTTATCACCTTATTTAAGACTACTTGAAATACATCGCCTAAACTTACATTCGCCGAAATGATATCAATAGTCTTCCTGTTGATCTGCTTTTTCCAATTTCCAGCTGGAATTATCACCTCCGTGTGCTCAAAGTATTTATTTTAACATAGCCGATCCGGTCCGAAATGCTCGCAAAAAGAAAGTGGAGACGGCGGAGTGTCATATAAAACAGCTAAGCTTGCGCTACACTGAAGTCAATGTCTTCGAAAGAAACAGAGTGTCCTTTCAGCAGCGCATGCAGCAGCATTTGGTGAAGTCTGGGAGAGTCTGAGAAGAACCTTTGGTGGGAGCCCAGCGCGTTGAATATTTATAGTTGATGTTATATTTATGTGTTGATTTTATCTTTTGTCATTTATGTCTAGCCCACTAGCCCTCTAAATTTTTGTTGTTTGTTTTGAAAACCAATAAAACATTTGCGTTCTGATTAAAAAAGTCGTGAATCTGAATAGAATGGAGGAATTTCGATAAAAGCGTGAATTTGAGTAGAATATATACAGAAAATTATAAGTTTCCAAAATTAAAATATGGCTAAGAACTTTTTGTCATAAAAACATGCAACTTTGATGCGTTTTACGACATTTTCGGATCAAATTGTAGGCCTTTTTGCGTAGGCTTTTTTACTCTACTCCTTTTGAGAGGCGGGTACCAGTGTAATTCAAACGAGAATTAAAATGTCGCATTTTAGTAGGAGTCAAGGAAAACAGTGCTTCCAATCGAACCGACGACCGAGTTCCACAAGCCGCCGCCACTTTACCACTGAGCCACCGATGCTACTAAGCGGTGAGAGTAGTTTTCATTACTTATCACAAGACAGTATTTAACAAATTTGCATTTCAAAATAATTCTTTTTTGAATTGACCTGGTACCCGCCTTTCGAAATATTCCAATCGGCGACGAGCATGCCCCCTTAAGGTCGTGCTTGTGCATGGTACTTTCATGAATTAATATAAACGAATGAAACATACTTCAGTGCCAATTGAAGGCACATACTGGAAAACCTTGTCAGGAACTTTTTCCTTCATACTATATTTAGCACATGCCGCAATGTTGAGCAGGCGGCTTTTGTCAAAGACAGAAGTGGTATACAATCTGAAACACAAAATGTTAAATCACATTGTGTAAAAGTGGCTTTTTAAAATATTTTTAGATGTTTTATTCGCGTGTCAAAAGGCTTATCGTAAGAGAAACAGGAGGCCTGGGCACAAACGCAAAATTTCAGGGCCTGGTCCGATATTACTTTTTCTGGTCAGGCCCATCCAAAAAAAAAATCTCACAGAAAGACGCCAATTTGAAAGGACCGGCTTAGGATGTGCTCATATCAAGAATGTTTCACTGACTTGGGACCCGGCCCCAGATGTGCTTGAATCGAGGGTGTGCTTATATCGAAGGTAAAATTATTCGTATTCTTATCAAAATCAACCAAATACGCTCAGAAGTGTACTTATATCGAGAGTCGACTGTATAGGGTTTTCATTAAGATTGTGGAATTTTCAGAATATCTTTTCTAGAAGAATAATGCAAAGAATTCATCATGAAAATTTTCGGCGCTACTCGGTTTCACCCCTTCCAATAATTTTATAATTTTTGTACGTCATGTTAAAACGACTTCTAAGTAATTTTTATGTGCTAAAAACGGTAAAAAGCTGTTTTCTAACACTTTTCCACACGAAAAATCGATTTTTTGGAAAAAAACATTGACCGAAATTTGACCAAAAACTTGATTTGCCTTGGTGCCCCGAAGCAAAAAGTCAAATTTTGGTGAAAAAAAATTTTTAATAGGTTATTTGAAATTACTTGCACGGGAAAGGCACGAACGTTAATAAAATGCCTATTGCTGCCTCGCTTGCCAATTTTCCTCTCGGTCATTCTACATTGAGAAAATCGACTTTGAAAACTAGATAGACTCTTTGCGTATAATATGGTCAAGTTTGAAGTTGGAGTGGAGTGTTCAAGCCAGATTTCTTACTGTTTTTTGCAAACCTATGAAATTTGTTTTACTAGAACTTTTAACAACAATATCTTAGCTTCCTTTTGAGCACAAGGTCGTTAAAATAAGGGTAGTTCTAATAAAAGTTTGGGTGTACCCAGGAGGGGAAGGTGCCCAAGAGGAGGGTACCCAGGAAGGGTGTACTCAGGAGGAAGGCAGCCAGGAGAAGGGTAACCAGGAGGGAGTACTCAAAAGGAGGGTAGGTAGGAAGGGGTGAGCCAGAAGAGAGGTACCCAGGAAAAAGCTACTAATGGAAATATGAAGACAAAACTTGACCATGTCATACGCAAAATATCTCATTTTCAAAGTCGATTTTCTCAATGTAGAATGATCGAGGAGAAAATTAGCAAGCGAGGCAGCAATAGGCATGCCATATGCTTTCGATTGGTATATAACTAGAATATGTTGTTCCCACAAATGTGGTAATTCGTAGTAGAGATGATGACGGGACGGGACAATTCCGTCCCGTCCCGTTAATTTTAGAGAATCGTCCCGTCCCGGAATCCCGCCCGGAAATTTTTCGGCACCTGTCCCATCATTCCGTCGTCCGTCCCGAAAAAATTCAATTTTTCAACAACTACCTTCAACTTGTAATTACAGTCAACCCTCGATATAACGGACCCTCGGTATAACGTCCCTACACGGCCGGTCACACTGCGGGCCGTTATATTGAGGGTTGACTGTACCATGAATCAGATCTTACAGGAAGCCCAACAAACGTGAATCAATCGGAAGAATGTCAAACGTCTGGAAATTGAAGCATGAATACAGCATATAGGATTGAAATTCCCGATCGGAAATTTTTATGACCGTCCCGAAAATCTTCCCTGTCCCGTGGTCCCGTCCCGAAATTTTTAAATTTGAATTCTGACCCGTCCCGAAAAGGTCAAGCCATCATCTCTAATTCGTAGGCGCCGAGGACCTGTGTGGGGAACACACGTTACAAAAATGATGCATGCTACCACCAGGAATTGAACCTGTAACCTAAATAATATGACTTGGTCTCGAAAGGAAAACATTTTTTAGTGTTAACTGTATGTCGTGACGGACATACATACATCCGACAACAGCGCTATAGTCGATTGGTATATAAAGTTTGTCCGAACGCCACCTTATATTATAAAATACGTCCTCTACCAACCCCCCAGTTAACAAGTAACTCCAATTTTCTGTATTTCTTTTAAGAATTCAAAATTTCGGGAATTTCCTATTTTGCGACCCTAATTTTAATTCTAAATATTGGGAACAAAAAAGATCATTTCGAAAAAATTCGGCCACCCTTCAATTGCTTAAAACGCAATTTTGAGCTTGTAAGTGAAGTACACTCTAGCCTTCCTAATGTATAAGATTCATTCGTACACTAAAGTAACTCACAAATTGTTTTGTGAGTTGTGAGATTCCAACTTTGTAGGAATTCTGGGTTGAGCACTGACTCCACTAGTGGAACCGTCAGTTTGCCTACCATAGCGAAAGCGTAAATAGTGGTCAACCAGGCTCTAAAAATACTCAATCTCATTGTTAGTATATAAAATATTATTATAAATAACCTAGGATTGTATGCACTAAATTTTTCCATGTTGGTCAACACTTTCTCCGCAATTTTTTCCACCAGCTTAAAGTCTAGATTAGACACTGCCAGACTAATCATACATCTTTGCAAGTTAGGAAGGTGTGCTGTTCTGCAAAAGGTGAATTAGTGCACTACTACGTATAGAAAGGCTCAATCGCAATTTTTTATTTTAAATATTAACCACTTACTCCAAATGTTGTTCGATCCAGTGAGATATTGTTTCCCAAAGCTTTACATCGCCAACTAAACATTAAATATTAGTGTTGGAGGCTCAATTTGGTAGGTTTTGTTTGCTTTAGGGGTCTATCTAAGCCCTCTTAATGTCAAAATTACTAGGGAACCTCAAGTAGCGTCTTTTTTCAAAGACCTCATTGATTTTTGAAAAGTCCGAAAGTGGGCGATACCTGAGTGTGGTGGTAATTCGTAAATAAATATGGTTAAAACGGAAAAATGCCCGCATTTGGGGAAAAAGTGCCCGCTTTTATGTGAAACTCCTCTATAATAAGGGCTGAGTCGGCACATTTTGGCGACCGTATAATATACCATCCATTTACTGCAAAATGCTGCGTTTTCAGCTTCAAATGAAGCATGGCAAAAGTACACTATTTGGGGTAGCCCAAAGTGGGTTTTTTTAGGGGAAAGTATGTTTTAGGCCCTAAAAACGATGGAAAAGGCGAAAAAAGTGTGGGAAGGACATTTTTCGAAAAAAAAATTTTTTTCGATTGCCTTGGTTCCCCTGTCGTTTTTGTCAAATATTTTATTTCTGTTTACGTATAAACATAGTTCATCACGTGGCTAGGTTGGCTAATTTTATTATTTTCAACCAGAGAACCTGAAAAGATGTTGAACATAGTTTTGTTGACTGGGGCCTACCGCATAAATAAACTCTGGTATTCTGGTATTCATGCATCCAGAGTCGCTTTGAGTGATTTGTCTAAGGTATGTTGGTGTGCGCATCTCAACTCCAAGCCCCCTTGAAGGGGGCAGAGAGTTGAGATGCGCGCCTCACTACCTTAGACATGATTCAAAGCAAGACTCATGATCAAAAATGTATATACAGACTATTTTCGCCAAGCTCCAGTGGCCAAACGGGGTACAATAAAATCAAATTGCACACCAAAAAATGAAAACAGAAATAAAATATTTGACAAAAATGACAGGGGGGGACCAAGGCAAAAATGACTAGAAACCACAGGGGGGACCAAGGCAATCGAAAAAAATTTTTTTTCGAAAAATGTCCTTCCCACACTTTTTTTCGCCTTTTCCATCGTTTTTAGGGCCTAAAACATACTTTCCCCTAAATAACCCACTTTTGGGCTATCCCAAATAGTGTACCCTAATAGCATAATGAACATAACAGGGTATATCCAATAGCGGGCACTTATTCACGAAATGAGGGCACTGTTTCACAAAACGCAGGCATATTTTGGCAACCGGACATTTTGTAAAATTTGTGCAATTTGTCCGCGGACATTTTGTATAACTTTGAATGAAATTCGGGCGAAAATAACCGAATTTCATTCAAAATTATACAAAATGTCGACTGACAAATTGCACAAATTTTACAAAATGTCGCCAAAGTCTGTGAGTTCATTATTCGGAAGCAGTTGCCAAAAGAGTCCCGTCTCATCCACGTTAAAGATGTTGTCCGGCTTGAACTTGCCCAATTCCGTCTGAAGCACTTCATCCTGCCATTCTTGAAGAGTTTCGACTTTGATTGCCGCCGCTTTGCCGTGAGTTGATTTGAACAGGATACCTTGTCGTTGCTTGAAGCCATCCATCCAACCATTGCTTGCTACGAATTCATCGATGTTGAGGAGATTCGCGATTTCCAAAGCCTTTTCCTAAGGATACGATGTGAAAGACAAAAGAATGAAAAAGCGTACCTTGACTAACTCGTCACTGACCAGAAGATTCGAGCTTCTCACTTGCTTGATCCAAATATAACAAATACAACAATACAAACCAAATACAACAGCCTACAACTGAATGAATACTGATAATGAATTTAGCAAATCCAAACAAAAATTTGAAATGAAATTTGAAGTAACATTACAAAATACGCAAACTGACGCTTTATCGAGGGTAATTTTATTGGACGGGTGACGAGTTATCGGGGGTGACGGGTTATCGAGTGACGGGTAATCGAGGGTAAGGTTTGCCTTATTTAACGCAAAACCAACCAATTTTTTTAGATGACGGGTTATCGTGGGTGACGGGTTATCGGAGTGACGGATTATCCAGGTTTGACTGTAGTATCAGTTCAGATTAAAAGTACAGTCAACCCTCGTTAATCCGCCACCCTCGATAATCCGCCACCCTAGGCCCGGTCCCGGCCACTCTGCAAGTAAAAAATGCTAAATCGCACCTCGATTATCCGCCACCTCGATAATCCGCCACTACATTTGATGTCCCAACTAATAAACATTCCCTCGATAATCTGTCACTCCAGATTATGATATACCGTTTTTTCGAAAAATTGTACATTAATAATCGCTTTAAAACGGTTTTGTCTTACTACGCAAATGTTCCCCAATTATGTACAGCTCGTCTAATCATAAAATCGGGTTATTTGGCTAAATGACTGTTGAAATCCCAACAATTGTTTTCCCCGAAAAACTACACATCTTTTCACTCTGTTTATTTTTCCTACATAATTTTAGTTATCAAGCATCTGCCAGCATCTGATGTCTGATTTATGTGGTGGATTGTTCAATGGAAATGGTATATTTTTATAAAATTTTTGCTATCACTGCTCCTATTAATGTTTTGTTTTAGTTCAGTTGGAAAGCAAAACTATCTCGCCGGACCTGCAAGGTGGACTATTGTCTGCGAACGGTAGCGTTTTTTTTTAAATTTATGCCACCACTGCTCATATTATTGTTTTGTTTTAGTTCTTTTAGAAAGGGAAACATCTATCTTGTCGGACCTGCAAGGTGGACTACGCGTATTGACTAAAAACGGTAACAGCTTTCGAGATTGTCCGTCGGTATGTCGAACAGAATTTTTCCGATCCCTCGGTGCTTGCCATTTCTGACAAGTTAGACGATATTCTGTCTAAAGATCAAATGATGAAGAAGAAACAAACTACAATAACAGATTTCTTTTTGAAAAATTGTTGAATGATAGTGGATGTTATCGTTTCTTTATAAAAAATGTTGTCACCATCATTTTTGCTTTAAAACTCTGCTATTTCGGTAAAACCTCGATAATCCGTCACAAGTTAAAATGTTTGGTCAGAAATCCTCGTTAATCCGCCCCCTCTATAATCCGCCACTCTCGTTAATCCGCCACCCCGAAGCCGATCCCTAGGGGTGGCGGATTAACGAGGGTTGACTGTAGTGAGAAATTCAAACGGTCAAGCACAGTTAACTAGATGGGTGTTCTACACCACACTTATACAGTGAAAAACTATCTGGCTCATATGGTGTAACTTATTATGAAGAGAATAACTTTCAAGATCAAATTGAAATTAAATGCGTGAACCAGACCAAATTATGCCAAATGACGCAAAAATCCTATGTGACGAAATAACGGTCGCGGCGAAATTGTGTCCCGCCGAAATTTTGGCCGCGACGAAATAATGGCCGCGATGAAATTGTGGTCCGACAAAATTGTGTCACGTACCGTGATATTTTTTCGTCTATCTTTGGCCTGATTTATTGTTATAGTTTGTGGGTATGGATCAGCTATTCGATTAGTGATTACTATAATCCAGGACTTACAATAATATTCTTCACTTATTACGCTAATCTGTAGCGAATTTACACAGGAGAACAAGGAAAAGCTCAAACCGTAGAACAAGAACCTAACTACTGAGTCAAAGAAAACTCACCCTGCAGTCGCGAGAAGCTTGAAACAATCAGCGTAAATTGGTCCCACTCCATCGGGTGAATCAAATGTTCCACAAACTCGGACTTGATTTTGGAGATAATGTCATGGTTTAAAAGAGTCAAATCTGCAACGGCATTTGCCAAACCAGCCAGTTGGTTGACATTAAGAGGGCGTGCTGCACTGAAAACATCACTGGCATAAAAACTGTGAAAAATTATAGTTAAAGACCAGAGTTGTCGACAGATCAGGTCGAGTGTCCATGTCACGGATATTGTATTGACCAGCCATCGAAATTATAGTGTTTACAAGCTCCTCTGTATCCATTTCTGGAACTGCTTTCCTGAATAAAATCAGAATAAGTAAAAATACTATTTTTGTTCGAAAAATTTTAGTTATGATTTAGGTGACTAACAAATAAATTTTAAGACTGGATCGGGAACCTGTGGCGACGAGATATTCCAGAGGTCCCAGATCATCATTTAAGAAACGTGACTCCCCTTTCTGACTGAAAACAAACAGTGACTCGTGCTTTGCCTTTTTTGGCTCACAGAATACATACTCTTTGCTCATTTCGGGGCACAAACGCGGTTTATAGGCCCTCGTGAAAAAAAGCAAATTTTTTTTCAAAATTTTGCACCATATCAAATAATGATCTAGACATTAGCCCTACCTGAATATTTCGTCGCCACAGGTTCCGAGGGGGTGTTAATTTTAACTCAAGTCTTGAAAACAGTTTATCAAAAAAATCTAAATTTTTGCAAAATTTCTAAATTTTTGCGAAATTTCGTGAAATATTTATTTTGTTTGAGCTGAGGAATATAGTCAAAATAAATTTTTTCCAATGTTTGGACACAAATGTTAATCGATGGCTAAAAATGTCCTGCACGAAGTTAGTTCGCACGGAAAAAATGGTGCGTAGACGTTTGGTACTTTTGTGCTATTTCTTGAATGCTTGTTTTTATTTGAATTTTTCACAGTTTGGGACACA